>ML350652.1:0-13149 GCA_005239505.1 Nicotiana paniculata | reverse complement strand
CCCCCCCCCCCCATTTTTAACAAAAAAAACTCGGTTGGAGCCTACCGGTCCTACAAAAAGTGTAGATTCTTGGTCCCACATCATATCTAAGGTGTTATCTCAATGTGGGTTTCTCGTCTCGGCTTCAAATCACGAATTCTTCAACATTCCAATAAATTAAAATCGAGGTATTCCGACTTATTTTTTGTTAAAACTCATGTATAAAAAATGCCTATTAGTTATTTTTTAGTGTGTTCTATGTTATTTCGTGATTGTTTTGCAATTTAATTTATATGTTTTTTTTATCCATATTATATTATTAGTATGCTAAAAATTAGTAAAATAGAGAAATTATTATTAGTTTTTATAAAAATGTTAATTAGTTATTTTTTACTGTAGTATATGTATTTTCGTGATTGTTTTGTGATTAAATTAATTTGTTGTTTTTATCCAGATTAGATATGTGCTAAAATATTAGTAAAATATCTTAAGTTGTTATTTTAGGAATAATATCTTATTTAGATGTTATTGTTGTACATATATGAATATATGACTTTAATGTTGTTTAGTTCCATGTAGTGTTATATTGTGCCCGTAATTTTAATGTAGTGCTCGTATTTATAATGTAGTGCCCTTATAGAGTAGTAAAATATAGTGCCCTTTAGCGTAATACCTTTGTAGTTATTGAAATTAATCATTTAGTTATTTGTTAAACCTAAAAATATCTGAAAAAAGCTAATAGTTAAAATACAAACTCTCTCGAATTCTAGTCAACAAACATAAGAAAATAACATTAAAAAACAACAATATTTGTCAAACTAAGTATTTTTATATGAATATTTAATAATTAATCTTGTATAGTTATGAAAATTAATTATTTATTTTTATTATAGTCAAAAATAGGTGAGTAACAAATAAACATATAAAATAAGAAACAAACATATAAAATAAGAAACTAACATATTAAATAATAAAGAAACATATAAAATAGTAAACTAATATATAAAATAATAAAGTAACATATAAAATAATAAATTAAAATATAAAATTATAATATAGAAAATGTATCAACCTAATTAACAATATAGTAAAAATATAGAATAAATTGTAATATTAAACATATTGCAATATATTTAAAGATGTTAAGCAATTAAAAAGAAAAATATTTTAATTAATATTGTTCAATTTACAGTAGTAGTCATGGAGGTTCCGCATGTGCATCCTGGACCTGCATCTCTAGAGCTACTGTTGCTATAGTCCGAGCACAGGTCTTCATACATATGGGAGGAGCAGTGTTTGTCCCAGACATTTCGCGCTAGACGGATAGACGATATGTGGGAGTTCATTACGGCCCACCCACTCCATCCTCGTATATTTAAACACCTTCAGGATACGGGTTTCTACAGGATCATAGAGATCGATCGGTTGTAGTTCGACTGGGGGTTGATCACGGCTATGACAGAGTGGTGGTGACCGGAGATGCACACGTTTCATTTACCCATCGGCGAGGCTACCATCATGCTTCAGGACGTGGAGGTTCTTTTTGGGGTTATGGTTGATAGATTACATGTAGCTTTACCGCATGATATTACAGAATATACGGGATTGGATTACCTGCATATGTTGCACCGGCTCACTAGTTTCCAGCCAGTGGAGGAGACTGCATTGAGTGTGGCCAATCGTTTGCAGTTGACGCCCATCCGGCAATATCTGGAGGCGATGGATAAGGATATTGAGGATGATACACCGGATCTTCTTATCGACCGGTACACGAGATTGGTGTTGCTGCTGATGTTTGGTGTGTATTATTCCCGAACACTTCGGGAAACCTAGTCAGCTTGAAATTTCTTCATCATCTTGAGCGTTAGATGATTTACCTGGTTACAGCTGGGGTGTAGCTGTTCTAGGTTACCTTTATAGGCAGATGTGTCGGGCGAGCATGGGCACCCAGAGAGACGTTGTCGAAATTTTGACGTTGCTGCAGGTGAAAACATAGTCAATTGTTTTCATAATTATAACATACATAGTAAAATAATAACATAAATTTTACATCCACAATGTATATTAGGTTTGGTCCTGAGAGCAGTTCCTGCAGCTCCATCCACCTCTACCATCCATCGCTCCGGATGCACCACCTCCATTGTTTCTCCCTTAATCTAGGAGGTGGGTTGATAGGCGAGGCTATGGACGCGAGGTAGAGGCTCGACATCATCTCCCCTATTACAGGGATTTGTTGGATTTTCTTGAAGGCGCGCAGGTACATGTATACTTAAGTTTACTTGGCCTGGCTTTATATGTGTTGCGTTTACTCACGATTCCTGTTTTTACTTAATAGTTCATATGGAGGCCATACAACGACGAGCTAATAGATGGTTTGCCCGATTATTGCTCGAGTGGTCGAGTGATATGGAGCTCTTCCATCCCATTGATGTGTCTCGATATTATCGAGCATCATTCCACCGAGCGAGTCCTTCACCATTTTGGTCGACCGCAGCTCGTACCTACTCCACCCTCTTGTCTTGGACACATTACTAGTGGGATGATCGTTCCAGGGTTGTCCAGACATACTTGGCCTGGCTAGAGGCGCAGATTGAGCTTTGGGACCGTCAGTATGAAATGACTCCGCCACCCCCTCAACCCAAGCATACGGATGGTGAGCGTGAGTATATGGGCTGGTATCGCAGCGTTACCCGACTTTCATCGGGAATCCCCCGTTCATCGTGCTGGTGGTCAGTACATTCCATACGCCGGGAGGCATGAGGTACTGGTATGTTATTTGTTATACTTACTTATAATGTTAACCTATGGTACCGTAATTAATATTTTACATGTTGTGCAAGCTATTGGCTTACATCTGTTCTATTAGTTGGGACTGCAGATGCAACAGCATATCAATGAGAGAGCGGCAGCTTTGCACGAGTATGGCCGGTAGTTAAAAATCTAGCTTCCCTGACATTGAGGCGAGCCCGAGATGACGAGAGCTTAGGATACATTTCTGATTATTTGCCGCTAGAGAAGTACCATCGCGGGCCAGTAGTGGAGCCTGAACGTGGTCGATATGGAAGGTGTGCCCAGAGAGGAAGGGGTGTCCCACGAGGTCGTGGGGGTCAGCAAGGATGTGGTCCCTAGCAAGGGGGCGTTGAGCCACCTGTTGAGGATTTTGGAGTTGATCAGCCGGATAACCACCCTGATCCAAACGATGCTCCTCATGATATGCCAGCATTCAGCCTTCAGCTGATGCGAGGGACTTCATAGGTGACCCCGTCAGCTGTATTGTTGATCGTCGGCTCGGCCATTACGTGACATGAGTGGGATAAGTATTTTCCTGGTCCCCTGGAGCCATCAACGATTGATGATGATCGTCTCACACGATATGTTCATAAAGGGCGCCGACTGAGTTATGGGTCATCATCGAGGGATGTTGAAGATCATTCACATGCGCAGTTTTGTCTGTATTACTATTATTTATATTTTTTTTATCTCATTGATTAGTCATCAATATCTAAAGCATTTTTATTTTCTTTAAAGACATCATCCTCGCCTGTCGCGTACATGCCTGAGATGGATGATTATATTCAGGAGCCCGCTGAGACCATGGTAGACCATTAAAAAAGTTTTAGTTAACACGTACATTAGTAATATATATTTCTTACACTAAAATATCTTATTATTTTGTAGGTTATTGATGGACCGACGTCCCCTTCTACAGAGCTTGCCAGCCTTATCGACGATCATGTTGCAGCGCATCCTCCGATAAAGAGGTGACGTGATGAGGATGATCCAAATAGTGTAGCCGGGCGAGATGGTATGCGCCTTAGGCCAGCCAATGCTTTAAAGCATACAGGCTGTGGGGCACATTGACATTTTTGATTATTTGTACATATGACATTCAGTATATAATAGCAACATTTTTTATGTTTTACATTATTTATGCATGTTTTTTTTATCTCGGGTTATTTATTAGCTTAATAAAACAACACAAAAACAAAAAGGACAACTTAACATAATTTAAATTCGGTACAATTAATGAAAATACATCCACATGTTTGTTTAGTCACATCCATGTATTTGTTTAGTCACTATCGCCCATTATTCTCTTCTTCAATCACTTAAATTCCTCTTCCAACCTATTTTTTTCTTCTTCCGCCTCTTTTAGTTTCTCCTTCAATGCCGCAAGTTGTTGTTGTAGTTTAAAGATCTGGAGTTCGTATTCACCGGTCATATTCTAAACATAGTGTAAACATGACTTGTAGTATTCCTGGATGATGGGTTCATCATACCATTCTTGAAATCGACATTTATTTTCGTCCTACCAATGGGAAATATAACACAACACTATTAATTAACATGTTATATAAAAAATAATAATAAATATTTTTTTTTAAATAATAACTTACAAGTTGTTGACAGATCCAGCGTGTGCGCCCCAGATTTGCAATTTGACCAACGTGGCTTCAAAATTGCACGTTTGCCACAAAAACACCTTGGTATGTCATTGCGTCTAGACATTTCATAATGCAGTAAAAATAAAAAAGTAATGGAAAGTTTTTCTACTTATTTCGTTAAGCGCAAATAATAACTAAAATGCACTAGGTTTTTATAGGCAGATAATACACATAACGCATATTCGTGTATGTTTCGCGTGATAATGATTTTTTAGGGTACAACACAGATTTTCCAGAACTGCACCTTTTTCAGGTCGACAAGACAATACACATAACGCATATTAGTGTCGCGCTATGTTTCTGTAATGACTTGATTGGTCGTTCTGAGAGTTTTAGCCATGTTTTCCCTGTTTTTGCTTCATTCAGCTCTTTTATATTGTTTTGGGTTGGTGGGCTCGGGTTCAGAGTGATTGTGAAAATAAATGAGACACTTAGTCTCTTAAGTTGGTTATTTAGTTGAAAAAGTCAACCAAAAGTTGACTTATAGGTAAATGATCTCAAATTTTGTTTTTTACAATTCGGATAGCTTCTTTAGGTGATTTGGGACTTAGGAGCGTATTCAGAATTCTATTCGGAGGTACGTGGTAGAATTAGGATGGAATTCGCGAAATTGGATTTTTGGCGATTTTCGGTCGGCAGTGGAGAATTAGCTATTGGAGTCGGAATAGAGTTCCAGAAGTTGGAATACGTTCGAAATGTTATTTGTAATGTGTGTCCAAAATTTCAGGCATTTCGGACATGGTTTGCATGGTTTCGGCATCGTTGGCGAATTTCAGAAGTTTAGAAATCCTTAGGCTTGAATTTGGGATTAATTTGGTATTTTGATGTTGTTTTGGGTGATTCGAAGGATCAACTAAGTTTGAATTAGGTTATGGGAGGTGTTGGCATGGTCGGTTGAGGCCCCGAGGGCCTCATGTGTGTTTTAGATTCTCAACATGACATTTTTGAACTTGGAAAGTTAGCAGAATTTTGCTCGTGTTTTTCTTCTAGTTTTCTTCTAGGCAATCACAGGAGTATGTTCGCGATCGTGTAGGCTTAGTTGGGGCCGTGTTGCTTTTTTTTCTATGTGATCGCAGAGGTCTTGTCACGATTGCGTGTGAGTGTGGTGCTGTGCTTCACGAACGCACGGTCAGGGTCGCGTTCGCGTAGAAGGAAGTGAGTTGGTGAAGGCTGAGGTGATTGCTCTACCCCAATCGCGTGAGACAGGTTGCAATCGCTTAGTATTGTGTGTCAGTGAATCGTGAACGCATGGGTAGTTCCGCGATCGCATAAGGTTAAATTAGGGGAAGAACTTTTTGTGCTTCGCGATCGCGAGGCAAGTGCCGTGATCGCGATGAAGAAATGCCTAGGCAGATTTAAAATGCTCCAAAATCGAGGGTTTATGTAATTTTTCACTATTTGGATTTGAGAGCTCGAGATTAGGCGATCTTTGGAGGAATTTTCACGTAGGTGCTTGGGGTAAGTGATTCTTAATTAGTTTTGATTAATTCCCGCTAATCTATGCTTAGTTTTATCATCTAATTTCGGATTTGGGGTGAAAATTGGGCAAAATTTGAGAAAAGTTCCTAGGCCAAGTTTTTGGGTTTTGATCGGGAATTTGGTATCAGTTTTGAGTAAATTTGGGATGGTTAGACTCGTGAGTGAATGGGTGTCCGGAATTTGTAAATTTCACCCGATTCCGAGGCGTGGGCCTTGGGGACTTTTTGGGGCGATTTTCCTAATTTCGTGTTTTAGCTTCGAATTGATTAGTTGAGTTAGTTACTTATAGCTATATTCATATTTTACAATTTATTTGAATAGATTCGGGCCATTCAGAGTTGGGTACTTGTGGCAAGAGCGTGATTTCAAGTTGGAGATGGATATCACTTATCAGCAGGCAGAGAGTATTTCCAGGAGGGTAGAGGGCATGTTTTCTCGGGACAAAGAGGAGAGGCCAAGAAGTCTCGAGAGACTGGTCATTTCTCATGAGCTCGTGCGCTAGCAGCACGCTATGGTAGGGGTTTTATGAGTCTCCCTGTTCATTCAGCTCTTCCAGCAGCCAGCGGTATTCCAGCTCCTCATAGACCTCAGGAGCCCTATTATGCACCGCAAGTATCAAGTGTGCCTCCTGCTCGAGGTGCTATTACCGGTCAGTCCGGCAGGCCAGTTCCGAGTCAGTCTCATCCACAGCGTCCTCCAAGGGGTTATTTTGAGTGTGGTGACACTCGTCACCTGGTTAGAGATTGCCTAGAGCTAGGAGGGGTGCATCTTCACAGACTTATCAGGATCCACGTGCTCCACCGGGTCCTCCGGCTATTCTTCCAGCCCCAGCTGCTACCCCAGCTACTGCCCCACCTTCTCAGGCAGCTCGAGGCGGAGGCCAGGGAGGTATAGGTCACCCTAGAGGGGGAGGGAAGACCAGGTACTATGCCCTTCCAGCCCGTTCAGCGGTCGCCGCTTCAGATTCAGTCATCACAGGTATTGTCCCTATCTTCCATATGGATGCATCAGTATTATTTGACCCAGGATCTACGTATTCATATGTGTCTTCTTATTATGCTCCGTATTTGGGGATATCTTGGGATTCTTTAAATTCCTCTGTTTATGTATCTACTCATGTGGTAGATTCTCTTGTCGTGGACCGAGTATATCTGTCGTGTCTGATTGTTCTTAGTGCTTTCGAGACCAGGGCTGATTTGTTATTACTCAGTATGGTAGATTTCGATGTTATTTGGGCATGGACTGGTTGTCTCCCCATTAAGCTATCCTTGATTTTCACGCTAAGACCGTGACACTGGCTATGCCAGGCTTACCGAGATTAGATTGGAGAGGTACCTTAGAGTATATTCCCCGCAGGGTCATTTCTTTTCTTAAGGCTCAACGGATGGTTGAGAAGGCATGTGATGCGTACTTGGCCTATGTGAGAGATGTTAGTGTTGATACCCTTACAGTTGAGTCAGTCCCAGTAGTGAGGGACTTCCCTGATATATTTCCATCTAATCTTCCAGGTATGCCGCTCGATAAAGATATTGACTTCGGCATTGATTTGTTGCCAGGCACTCAACCCATTTCTATTACTCCCTATCATATGGCTCCTCTTGAGTTGAAGGACTTGAAGGAGCAGTTGTAGGAGTTGCTTGATAAGGTTTTCATTAGGCCCAGTGTATCACCTTGGAGTGCTCCGGTCTTATTTGTGAAGAAGAAGGATGGTTCTATGCGTATGTGTATTGATTATCGACAATTGAACAAGGTTACAGTGAAGAACATGTATCATTTGCCTTGCATCGATGATTTATTTGATCAGCTACAGGGTGCCAGAGTGTTTTCCAAGATTGACTTGCATTATGGCTATCATCAGTTGAAGATTCAGGAGCCGTATATGAAGACTGCCTTCAGGACTAGATATGGTCATTATGAGCTTCTTGTCATGTCATTTGGGTTGACCAATGCCCCAGCAGCCTTTATGCATTTGACGCACAGTGTGTTCCGGCCTTATCTTGATTCTTTCGTCATTGTGTTTATTAATGACATCCTGGTATATTCCCGGTCTCGAGAAGATCATGAGCAGCACCTGAGGACCGTGTTTCATACTTTGAGGGAGAAGAGATTGTATGCAAAATTCTCTAAGTGTGAATTATGGCTTGATTCAGTGGCATTCTTGGGCCACATAGTATCTTGCGATGGGATCAAGGTAGATCCGAAGAAGGTGGAGGTGGCGCAAAGTTGGCCTAGACCGTCCTCAGCTATGGAGATCTGCAATTTCCTTGGTTTGGCGGGGTACTATCGTTGCTTTGTAGAGGAATTTTCATCTATTGCAGAACATATGACCAGACTAATCCGTAAGGGTGCTCCGTTCAGGTGGACCAAGGAGTGTGAGGAGAGCTTTCAGAAGCTCAAGACATCTTTGACTACACCACTAGTGTTAGTTTTGCTTACTGGTTCATACACTGTCTATTGTGATTCCTTGAGGATTGGCCTTGGAGCGGTGTTGATGAAGGACGGTAGGGTGATTACCTACACGTCGAGACAGTTGAAGTTGCATGAGAATAATTATCCGATCCATGAACTCGAGTTAGCAGCTATTGTTCACGCCTTGAAGATCTAGCGTCATTATCTATAGGGTGTTCCCTGGGTGATTTACACTGATCACCGGAGTTTACAGCACTTGTTCAAGCAGAAGGACCTTAATCTACGTCAGTGGAGGTGGTTGGAGCTAATTAAAGACTATGATATCACTATATTATACCACCGGGGGAAGGCCAATGTAGTGGCCGACGCCTTGAGTCACCGGGAGGAGAGTTTGGGGAGTTTGGCATATCTCCCAACAGCTGAGAGGCCTTTAGCCTTTGATGTTCAGTCTTTAGCCAGCCAGTTCGTGAGGTTGGATGTTTCAGAGCCTATCCGGGTATTAGCTTGTGTGGTTGCTCGGTCTTCTCTTTATGATCGCATTAGAGAGCATCAGTACGATGATCCCCACCTTCTAGTTCTTCAGGATAGGGTTCGGCGAGGTGATGCTAGAGATGTGACTGTTGGTGATAACGGAGTGATGAGGATGTAGGGACAGATCTATGTGCCTAGTGTATATGGGCTTCGGGAGATGATTCTTGAGGAGGCACATAGCTCACGGTACTCCATTCATCCATGTACCGCGAAGATGTACCAGGATTTGAGGCAGCACTATTGGCGGAGGAGGATGAAGAAGGATATAGTGGGTTTTGTGGCCAAGTGTCTCAACTATCAGCAGGTCAAATATGAGCACCAGAGGTCGGTGGATTACTTCAAAGTTTAGAGATCCCCGAGTGGAAGTGGGAGTGAATCACCATGGACTTTGTAGTTGGACTTCCACGGACTTTGAGAAAGTTCGATGCTATTTGGGTGATCGAGGATCGTCTAACCAAGTCAGCTCATTTTAATCCTAATATTGACCACTTATTCATTTGAGAGGTTGGCCGAGATTTACATCAAGGAGATCATTCGCTTTCACGGTATTCTAGTATCTATCATTTCAGACAGAGGTACAAAATTCACATCACGGTACTGAAGAGTCGTTCAGCAGGAGTTGGGTACTAGGGTGGAGCTGAGCACAGCTTTTCACCCTCGGATGGATGGACAGTCCGAGCGCACGATTCAGATTCTTGAGGATATGCTTCGTGCATGTGTGATGGAGTTCGGAGGGTCATGGGGTCAATACTTTCCTCTTGCAG
The DNA here is from genome assembly GCA_005239505.1 of Nicotiana paniculata. Classification (NCBI taxonomy): domain Eukaryota; kingdom Viridiplantae; phylum Streptophyta; class Magnoliopsida; order Solanales; family Solanaceae; genus Nicotiana; species Nicotiana paniculata. Next base: position 3,542 of record ML350652.1, on the reverse strand, counting down.
AGTTTGCTTACAATAACAGTTACCAGTCCAGCATTTAGATGGCACCATATGAGGCTTTGTATGGTAGACGGTGTTGGTCCCAGTGGGATGGTTAGAGCCGGGTGAGGCCCGACTGTTGGGTAGAGATTTGGTCCAGGATGCCCTGGATAAGGTAAAGGTGATTCAGGAGAGACTTCGCGTAGCCCAGTCTAGGAAGAGTTATGCGGACCGGAAGGTTCGCGATTTGGTATTTATGACTGGTGATCGAGTTTTGCTTCGGGTATCGCCTATGAAGGGCGTCATGAGGATCGGGAAGAAGGGCAAGCTGAGTTCGAGGTTCATTGCTCCTTTTGAGATATTGCAGCGTGTTGGAGAGGTTGCTTATGAGCTTGCCTTACCTCCCAGCCTAGCAGGAGTTCATCCGGTATTCCACGTGTCTATGCTTCGGAAGTATCACGGTGATTCGACTTATGTATTGTATTTCAGCTCAGTCCAGTTGGACAAGGATCTATCGCATATTGAGGAGCCAGTAGCCATTTTGGATAGGCAAGTCAGAAAAATCAGTTTAAAAAATATTGCATCAATAAAGGTCCAGTGGAGAGGTAAGTCGGTCAAGGAGGCGACTTGGGAGACTGAGTAGGATATGCGCAGCCAGTACCCTCATCTTTTCACAACTTCAGGTATGTCTTATTACTCGTTCGAAGACGAACGTTTGTCTAAGAGGGGGAGAATGTAACGACCTGATCGGTCATTCCGAGAGTTTTATTCTCGTTTCCCTCATTTTTGCTTCATTATGTGCGGTTTAGCTCTTTTATGTTGTGTTGGATTAGTGGGCTCGGGTTCGGAGTGATTGTGGAGAGAAATGAGACACTTAGTCTCTTAAGTTGGTTATTTAATTGGAAAATCCAACCGAAAGTTTACTTATAGGTAAATGATCTCATAATTTGGCTTTTACAGTTCGGATAGATTTTTTAGGTGATTTGGCACTTAGGAGCGTGTTCGGAATGTTATTCGGAGGTCCGTGGTAGAATTAGGCTGGAATTGGCGAAATTGGATTTTTGGTGATTTCCGGTCGGTAGTGGAGAATTAGCTATCGGAGTCGGAATAGAGTTCTGGAAGTTGGAATAGGTTTGTAATGTCGTTTATGATATGTGTGAAATTTCAGGCCATTCGGACATGGTTTGGATGGTTTCAGCATCGTTGGCGAATTTCGGAAGTTTAGAAATCCTTAGGCTTGAATTTGGGGTAAATTTGGTATTTTTGATGTTATTTTGGGTGACTCAAAGGCTCGACTAAGTTTGAATGAGGTTATGGGAGGTGTTGGAATGGTCGGTTGAGGTCTCGAGGGCCTCGGGTGTGTTTTGGATGCTCAATGGGCCATTTTTGGACTTGGAAAGTTGGCAGATTTTTGCTGGTGTTTTTCTTCTAGTTTTCTTCTACATGATCACATGACTATGTTCATCGCTTAGGCCTAGCTGGGGCCGTGTTGGTTTTGTTCTATATCACAGAGATGTGGTCACGATCGCGTGTGAGTGTGGTGTTGCGCTCGCTTACACGTGGTCAGGGTCGCGTTCGCGTAGAAAAAAGTGAGCTGGTGAAGGCTGAGGCGATTTCTCTACACGATCGCGTGAGGCATTTTGTGATTGCATAGTGTTGTGTGGCAGTGAATCGCGAACGCGTGGGTAGTTCCGCGATCGCGTAAGGTTAAATAAGGGGCAAACCTTTTTGTACTTCGCGATCGCGAGGCAAGTGCCGCGATAGCGATGAAGAAATGCCTGGGCAGATTTAAAATTGTTGACCCATGTCACTGCATAGTTTTGAAGATTGACAAATGGCTTACCAGTTGAACCAGGTCCATCAAAGCACATATCTTGAACTGAATAGCTGGCACATGAACCGTATATGCATAGGATATATTTGTGAATGTGAAATATCAATGAACCAAGAGATTGTCTCCTAATGCGAAAAGGTTGCAAACTAATGAGAAGATTGAAGTCGAATTCAGCAAGGAAAGTAACAAATAAAGGAAGTTGAGTTCGGTACGAATTTGTTCACCCAGGTAGAGTTGGACTAGAATCGGACGACAAGCTCAACTGACTTTATAAATACTTGATGTATTTCTGCTGGAATGAAACACGCACAAAAGCTGAAGTGAATCAAAAGTCTGAAAGCAAAGTTCCCAGAGTCAATTTTCTAGCAGAGTCATTGTGCGATTAAAAGGCTACAGATCAATTAGAAGAACCAGTTCCATCTGATTAATTATTGATTCTAGTTGATTGTAGTAGGAGTTTTAACATTGTATCTTTCAGCTTTCATAGAAGCAATTGTAATAGGTACGCATTGTTCAAGTTAGAGAACTTGAAGTTTGTCGAAAATAGCTAGGGGCTAGTTACAACAAAAGGATTAGAGTTAGTCCTAGGATTACAAAAGAGTTTATTTTGTATGTCCGTTTGCCTCAGAGTATTTAGTGAAGAGTTTGAGAAAATCCTACTAAGGAGTAGGTCGTGGTTTTTTCACCTTTTGAGCCAGGTGTTTTCCATGTAAAAATCTTTGTGTTTTTACTTTACTGCTTTTAATATTCTGCGACAGTAGAAGTAAGTTCATCAAGAAGAACCAAGTTCTTTTATTGAGACAGCACTCGAAAATTGGGTATCACACAAAGTAACTTATCTTCTTGTGTGGTATTGACGTCTAAAACATCAATTGGTATCAGAGCAGGTTATCCTTGAAAGTATAACACCTTGGAGAAGATCAAGATGAGTGCACCACCTGGAAATTGGGAAGGTCAATCAACTGCAAGGCCACCACTCTTCAATGGCCAGTATTACTCTTGGTGGAAAAACAGGATGAAGGACCACCTAATTGGAGAAGACTATGAACTCTGGGACATAGTCACTAATGGTCCTCTAGATACCATGATGAATACTACTGAAGGTATAGATATACCAAAGACTAGAGCTAATTGCATTGCTGAGGATCTGAAGAAATGGGAGAAGAATGCAAAGGCCAAAAAGTGGCTAGTGTGTGGACTAGGTCCAGACGAGTACAACAGAATCCAAAGTTGCACCACTTCCAAAGAGATTTGGGATACCTTGAAAGTAGCCCATGAAGGAACACCTCGGGTAAAAAGTTCAAGAGGTACTCTACTATACTCTCAGTATGAAAATTTTACTGAAAGGAGAGACTATCCAAGATATGTACACAAGGTTAACAACCTTGACTAATGAACTGAAGTCTCTTGGAAGAGTCATTCTTGAAGAGGACGAGGTTGAGAAGATCCTAACATGGATCTTGCCTATTTCTTGGGAAAGAAAAATCACTTCTATCCAGGAATCCAAAAATATGGCAACCCTGAGATTGGATGAGCTGATTGGAAACCTCACTGCCTATGAACTGAGAAGGCAGAGAATGAAGATGGATGGTTCAAGAAGGAGAGGAGTCTAGCACTAAGAATTACTGAGGGAGCATATCTGGAAGATGATGAGATTCACCAAAGAATGCAGAAACTTTCTCATGAGGAAGAAGGGCATCTCTAGAGGAGGAAACTACAACAAAGCAAAAGC
>MDKI01103241.1:0-15790 GCA_005239505.1 Nicotiana paniculata | reverse complement strand
TTAATATTTACATCGAAAATAGTATAGAATTTGGGTGTGGTCAAAAAATAGTTGTTCACATAAGGTATGGGGACATTGTCTCGGTAAACAGTTAGCATCTCAGTATTCTTTAGAGGCTTCGTAGACTATAGTTCAGTCAGTCAGATGTTAGCAGGCTTTTATGTGTTAGCCTTGTCGGCTACTCGTTTGTACTTGAAGACTTTTCAGTATTTTCCGCATCTATGATATTTCAGTCAGACTCTTTAGCTGATCATCATGTTGTATATTTATATCTAGCTTACAGTTATACAACATGTTGATCCAGTCATACAGTTGGTTCGCTCGGTCACATGTAGTCAGGCACCGAGTGTCGTGTTACGCTCAGGCCATGGTTCGGGACGTGACAAAACTTGGTATCAGAGCCCTAGGTTCAAGAGTCCTAGGGAGTCTATGAGGCCGTGTCCAGTGGAGTTTCTTTGTATGTGTGTTTCGGGCACTCATATAAATGGTTAACTACCAAGACATCCAGGATTGTCTCACTTCTTTCTACTTTAGATCGTTCCATGAAGCTTAGATTAACGGTTAACCTTCTGTTCCTATCGAATTGCAGACGTATCGAATACCCAAGTGACGGGGAAGAAAAAAATCCAAGGTTCTAGAGAGGATGACTTCCCATTGGGATGTAATTATGGAGTACAAGTTAGTAACAAATGAGACTTGAGAGGATGTTGTAAGTGGGATACAATGGATAGTAGTACATATCAGAGCATAACCTTACCAGAAAGTACGAAAGCAGTTATTACATTTTATGGTCGTCAGTTATTCAGTTACCAGATCTCCAATTTTCAGTGTATCAAAATTCGGGTGATCGTGAGTATACAATGATGCCTATGGGTGCTAAAAGAAAATGTACATAACAATGATTATAGCAAAATCTTCGAATATTTTAGGCCAGAATTAAGACCAAGACTCAACTTATGGCGCAAGAAGTGATTTATCAGGTGATGGTATACTTTGAAGGATAAGTTTGTGCATGGTAGTGTATTCGTATGTGTTTTACCTCCTAGGACAACTTCATTTAATTCTTGGAAATGGAGCCACAAGTTGAATGATGATAGTGATGTCAGACCTTAACATTGGTCATTATAGTTTTGGACAGAAAAGAGCCTAAGGACAAAATACATAAGAGTCAAGAACGATTGTTATTATCAGAGTTGTATTTTTCGTACGACTCGTGTATATGACTAAGAAGACATGATGTACGAAATGAGAACCAAGATCAACCGATATTAAATTTCAGGGAAATATTTTAGGTTGTGTAGATTTATTCAGATCAGAATTAGAAAGTACCACATTAGTGAACTACTGTAAGAAGCCGCTATTACTGTGAGATAAAAGGTAAGACAGTTCCCCCTTAGATTATGTGACTAATTGTTTACTCCAGATGTTTATAGTCGCAAAATGATTTTGAAGTGTATAGAAAATTTGGGGTTAGATATTCCAATTTCGTTTAAGACAGATGAACTTTCTCTAAGTGTGATCCATGTACATAGTTTAAAAAAAAGATTTCTCAGAAGTAAGTTGGAAGATGAGTCGTCATTGATGTGGAATGCAAAGAATTGCAATCAATAAGGAAAGTTATTTAGATCCCAACAAAAAAAAGGAAGGATCCGCAAGTATAAGACCTTTAGTTTAAAAGATGATGTGAAAAACATCAGTAAGTCCAGATGAAACTCGAATAGTTAGCATTGGATATGAAAAGGAAAATCAGTTTGGTAATGAGGAAAAGTTGTATAATTACCATAGGGATTATGTCTAGCATGTGTAAGAAACACAAAGTGAGTAGAATGATCACCGAGCTTAGTCATTGATGATAAAATGATCACAGAAAAGCTATAAAACCATGCCTATTTATGTGTTATGAGGGTAGTTCCATTGCACGTGACTCTAAAATTTAGAGTACATGTCAAAGACTTAGTTCATAATAATACTATAAGTGTTTTCAGGAAGTTCTTAAGAAGATAATCAAGTGTGGGAAGAATAACTCATGATTGAGGTAGATAAGAGAACTCTGGTGAAAGAAGTTCACCAGCCAAGATAGGAGTTCGACTTCAGACTCCGAAGATGACAGGGTTGTTATCTAGAACAGGACTTGTTCCCCCTTAGTAGCCGAAGAGAAGGAGAAACAGTTTGATGATCCCTATGTGTTGCAGTTGAGAGAGGAGATTCACCAGTATAAGACGATGGCTTTTGAATAAGGGGGAGATGATGGTACTTTGAGGTACCAAGACAAATTGTGTTTTCTAGACATAGATGGACTTAAAGAGGGAGGATCATGTTAGAAGCCCAAAACTCCATGTATTCTTTCCATCCAGGTTCCTCAAATATGCATCATGACCTAGGAGATTTATTAGTTGAACTGACATGAAAAAGAACATCATAGACTTTGTGGCCAATTGTCCGAATTGTCAGCAAGTGAAAGTCGAGCAGCAGAAAGCCTAGTGTTTTATCACAAAATACACATATTTTGAGTGGAGTTGCCCCTAGAATTAGTGGTGGTACAGTTCACGTGTCATGTTATAACATTCAAGTTTCCAGTACTCAGATACTCATGTCAGTTCAATACCCAGATACTCATGTCAGTTCAATACTCAGCTACTCATGTCAGTCTCATACTTAGATATTCATGCCATCTTAGTACTCTGATATTGATATTAGTTCAATACTCAAATATTCGTGCCAGTTTAATATTCATATATCTATGTTAGTTCAGTATTCATGTATCCATGGCAAACCAATATTCAGTCAATGCAGTAGCCATTCAGTTCAGTATCGCAAGAGTTCAGTAATCATGTATTCATTCAGTTCAGTATGCAAGTATTAATGCAAGTTCATGTTTCCACCAAAACCGTTTAAGGTCCGGAGTTAGCAGAAGTTATAGTCAGGACAATCATTCGAGGACGAATGATCCCAAGGGGGAGATAATGTAACACCCCGTAAATTCGGCTTAGGTTTGAATGAGTTAAAGGAGTAGTAAAGTTATATTTTGGACATGTGAAGTTCTATTGGTATGAGTATGGGTGGAAATATTTATTTTAGAATCAAGGCGAAGAGTGAGGTATACAAGATTCGATGAAATCTGCGAAGTTTGCAAAGGGTCAGTCTTGCAAGAGGTTTAGTGAAAATTGTGTAAGGCATTTGGGAAAACTCAAAACATGAAAGTTGTAGGCCTTTGAAATATATTTACAATGATATATTGTGGAACCCAAAAAGATCTCTATGAAAAAAGTTATGTGCATTTTACAAAATAGTGTGCAATATGTACGCCCCGAGCACGGCCCGAGTGCGACCGCGCACATGTGGCAGTGTTCCTGCCATTTTGCATGGTCAAGTGCGCGGTCAGGACTACAAGTGTGCGGGGACGCACTTGGAGAGTCATTTTTAAAGCCCTACGTCGTCTCCCACATCCCCAAAACATAAAAACTTGCTCTAGAAAGGGGAACTCTCAAAAACCTAACTCCTTAAAGGTCCCTCCACCATCCAAGGTAAATTCTAATGGTGATTCTAAGTTTATTTTAATTCTCCAATGCCTTATTAACATGGTTAAACCCTCCATATCATTAGATATTCAATTGGGACATCACTAGAACTCGAATTCAAAGGGATTGAACTTCAAAAAAGTTAATGTCTTCCCCCTCTAATTGATTCTAATATTGGATAATGATTATAGACTCTAGTTCATGAGTTATGTGTTGATGTGTTTGACAGAAAAGAATGAACAGTTATAGGTTTGGGTTGTTGATTGTTGATTATTAGTTAAGGGTGTTGCTTACCTTATGGGTGATGAAGAATGATGTTGATTATAACCATTTGAGACTTTAGAATTTGTATAGGAGCAAGAGAATGGGTTATTGGGTGTAGAAACCCATTAATAAGGGCTATGAAGGTTTATGCCACCAACTGTTTGATAAAATGCCTAAGTGACCAACACATGACTATTGTTGCTAATTTGGAATCACTTTGACTTGTATTGATATAGATTAAAGTTGAAAGGGTTGGTGAATGTTGTATTATGATCAAGAGCAGGAACTTAAGGTATGTGAGTCTAACTCTCTATATTTGGGAATGTTAATGATTCTCCCTATACTATGTTTTTTTTACCACGTTACCAATTGCCTCAGAAATATAGTTAAGCCTAGTTTTGCAGAACTTTTATTCTCTAGCTTCGTAACTCGTTCATGACTTTCATTATGAATGTTGTGAAATCAGTGAGTAATTAATATAGACTTGGGTTTGATTCCCATGAGTCTCAGTCTAGATTACTCATAGTTGAAGTTTCAATTTTCATAAATCAGTTCATGAATACATGTCTCAGTCTAGCTCTATTCGACATTCAAGTATCATGTAACTCAATATGGTTCAGTATTTCAGCATCATGTATTTCAGTATGATTCTCAGTTCCTGAATGTTGAACACCTGTATTTGGGCCTGAGGCCGTAGTTTATATGTTTTATGCATGTTTGGGCCTAAGGCCGTAGTTTATGCTTTATGCATTTTTGGGCCTGAGGCTATAGTTATGCATACGTATACTTGGGCCTGAGGCCGTAGCTTGTGCACATATATATTGGGCTGGAGGCCGTAACTTATTCAGATAAACAGGTTGTTCATCATTCAGAAGAGGGAGTATTCATATACTTACTTCCTTTCAGTTCAGTTATTAGTTATCAACTATCAGTTATCATTTTAGTTATCAATAGTTATCATTTCAGTTATCAATTATCAATTCTCATTCATCAGCTTAGTTTTAGTTTCAATAGTTATCATTTCAGTTATCAATTATCAATTCTCAGTCATCAGCTTAGTTTCAGTTTCAGTATTTATAATTCTTTCTCTCAGTTGCTTTACAAACCAGTGCAATTCAAATGTACTGAAGTTCCTTTTTGTCCGTGGCCTGCATCTCACGATGCAGGTAATGATTTACAGGTTGACGACTCTTCTCGCTAGGACCTCTCGTATCAGTTGTTGGTGAGCCCCAGTTTTTTTGGGGGGCGTTATTCCCTCCCTTTTTCAATCACTATTGTACTTTCAGTTATTAAGGTATACCGGGGACCTTGTCTCGTTAAACAGTTAGTATCTCAGTATTCTTTAGAGGCTTCGTAGACTATAGTTCAGTCAGCCAGATGTTAGCAGACTTTTATGTGTTAGCCTTGTCGGCTACTCGTTTATACTTGCAGACTTTTCAGTATTTTCCGCTTCTATGATATTTTAGTCAGACTCTTTAGCAGATCATCATGTTGTATATTTATATTAGCTTACAGTTATACAACATGTTGATCCAACCATATAGTTGGTTCGCTCAGTCACATGTAGTCAGGCACAGAGTGTCGTGTTACGCCCAGGCCATGGTTCGGGGCGTGACATTCTATTTGGTTATGGTTTTACTATTGCTACTTCTTATTTGCCGTATTAATTACTACGTTACTCATAATACTTTCCTGGATGATTGCAGTGAAATGATAAACTTTTTAGGCAATTTAACATGAGTACTTATTTGGATCTAATCCGATCTGAGCTTATTTGAATTGGATTTGGATTGTTATTTCTTCAATCAGAAAATCGAGAATCTAAATTGAAATTTTCATATTCAATCCATGCTACTCAAACGCCCACCCCTACCTATCAGGCAAAGTAACCGTAGAGAATTGTGGTTGGATGAATAGAACACTTCCACTCTTAATTAGAAACTTCGACCGTGAAAATGAAAAAAAACTTGATAGGACTATTTCTCCCTTTAACATCTCTAATGTGGCGCAAGTCTAAATTAGTTTGGGCTAGTAAGTATCAGATACTAGAAGATTATCGAGTAAAGTATATTTTTAATCATTCCAAATAAAAAATAAAAAATAAGTGTATGATATACATATAATATACATAGTTTATATAATTTTTGGTTAATAAATACAATTAATTTTGATCGACAGGTCAATTTTATATTTTGTTCAAGATTATAAATTTTTTCGGTCCCGCTCGATATCTAGCACCAACATTAATGCCCAATTAATAAAATTTCGTAAATAGGAAACGCCTATATTAGAATTTTATTCATCCTACCCCAATAATAGATGAAAGGAAAAAAGGAAAGTTGGGTAAATCCTTTTTTTAAGGTAGTCAAAGAGAGGGTTGACTGGCGGCAATTTGGTGAGTGATACTGTCAGCCTCTCGCTCCACCTAACCACAAATTATAGCTGGTTAATTTTACCCTTCAACCACTCCATTATTACCATTATACCACTCTCTTCCTCTATTTAAACATAAATCCTCAAATGTGAAAAGTGAAATCCAAAAAGTTAGAGAGCAATGGAGTCCGTTACCGTTGAGAATTACGTGTTCCCATCAACAATGGTGAAGCCTCCTGGTTCTACCAATACTTTTTTCCTTGCCGGCGCAGGTTTAATTAATTTTTTTTTGTGGTTTGTTCTAATCGAATTATGTGTTTAATCTCACTCTAATTTAATTATTTGTGCAGGAAATAGAGGTTTGGAGATTGAAGGAAAGTTTGTGAAGTTCACTGCGATCGGCGTGTATTTGGAAGAGACTGCTCTTCCTTTTCTCGCCACTAAATGGAAAAGCAAAAGCTCTGAGGAGTTGGCTAATTCACTCGACTTTTTCAGGGATATCGTCACAGGTAACAATTTATTTGATAGAGTTTAACAGGGGCGTATCTATGTGTTGGAGCTTGAGGCACGTGAATCCATGCTCATTTTTCCATAACATATATAATAATGTTATATCTCTTAAAAATTCCTTAAATAAATGAATACTATGGTATAATGATTATTGGATGCACCTTTAGGAGTGAAGTTAGAGGTTCAAATCTGAGTTTGTAGACATGTTTAATGTCCCTCTTGTGTTTTAATTAAGTATTTTTCCTTCTTTTTTCATTTGTTTATTCATCCAAAACACTCGTAAGACTGCAAGAGGTTCAAATCTCAGTTTGTAGGCATGTCTAGTATCCCTCTTGTGTTTTAATTAAGTACTTTTTTTCTTTTTCTTTTTCTTTCTTTGTTATTTGATTTACTCATTCGAAATACCCAAATCTAACACATTGAAATCCTTGATCTCCTTTTGTCATCGCAAAATTTTATTTAATTAAAACTAATAGCAGTAGATGATGTAGTATGGTTCAATGATTCCAGCACTTTTGATATGGAGTGTAGGTATGTGTATTAAAAATCACTGAAATTTCTAGAAACCCATTGACATATATGTAAATTATCCCAGAAGTGTAGCCCAGTGATAAAGGGGGTTCAAAATCTTTGTAAGGTTGTTGGTTCAATTCCCGCTGGCCTGGGAGAATCAATCTTATAAAAAAGAAGTTCAGGAATTAGATTGTGAGAGCTTTATTGATATAACATTCTACATATCTAGGGTCTTCAAACAATCACGAGGTTTCTCTCCATCTAAGTTAAGGTTTGTGAATGTTTTCATACTTTCTCTCTGCCAGGTCCCTTTGAGAAATTCACTCGAGTGGCTATGATCTTGCCTTTGACGGGTAAGCAATACTCAGAGAAGGTGGCAGAAAATTGTGTTGCCCATTGGAAAGCAATAGGAACCTACACCGATGCAGAGAGTCAGGCCATTGAAAAGTTCCTCAACATTTTCCAGAATGAAACCTTCCCGCCGGGTGCCTCCATCCTTTTTACTCAATCACCTGCTGGGGCATTGACGGTATGTATGATCAATTATATAAAGCGATAATAGAAATTAGACATTTGCATCATCTGATAGGAACCTTTGACAATATTTATGCACCAAAAAGATGAACAACATTTATTTGTAAGCTCATTGATGTTCCTTCTATATTTTTCTTTGTCCGAGTCCAGATTAGCTTCATTAAAGATGATTCAATTACTGGCACTGGAAATGCTGTTATAGAGAACAAACAATTGTCTGAAGCAGTGCTGGAATCCATAATTGGCAAACATGGAGTTTCCCCTGCAGCAAAGTGTAGTATTGCCGAAAGAGTGTCAGAACTATTCAAAAAGAGCTACGCCGACGCGTCAGTTTGTGAAAAAACAGGAATTGAGAAATCCTCCGATCCAGTGATTGAGGAGAAACCTACCATTCCAGAAATTGGAGTCTAGTTAGGACAACAAAAAAGGTTATAGTGCTGAACTCCTTTGTCAACTGAGCCTGATGTTGTCAATGTTGCATGAGTATACTAGAGGAATAATTTAGCCTATGCTTTTCTAGCTTCTCTACTATGTAGTAGTATTCAACAAGGTCCCATCTTTGAAACTGTGTTAGCTATGTAATGTGGGAGGCTCAACGTGCCTTTTGATGAATTTAAATCATTATATATCAAAATATGTTCTTACCAATTGGACCAGCGAGCAATATGGGGCTGCAGCTGTGATAATATATTCGTATCGATTCCGTATTTAATCATGTTCATACCCATTTATCAAGATATTTTCTGGAATGTTTTTCAATGTTTGGATGGAAATATTTATCAAAAGTTAATAATACTATTAGCAAACTAAGAGTATTTTGATAATATTTTTTGAGTATGGAAATGATTTCCGCCCATAAGTAATGGAAGTCACTTTCACCATTGTTGTGTTGTCTTCTTCTCAAATATCTTTCTCCCTCTAGGCATAAAACACCCAACAAAAATACTCTCTGTTTTACTTTAGGTATCCTAAGTTGTTTTTAACCTGAACCAATCGTAGAAAGGTGTTTTACCATTATCTATACAAGGTACTTGTTAAAGTAGGATCGAGATCTTTCAAATAATTGAGCTTTGCTTGCATAATATGTAGTACATTTTCAACAATTCGGTGGTGAAAATTTACAGGAGTACTTTAGTTGGGACAGAGGAGTAGTAAAGTTGCCGCTGGATTTGGAATGAGTGATCTATGTTGCTCGGACTCTCCGAAAATATCGATGGGTGCGTGCCGGATCCTCCAAAAATAGTATATATTTGGAGGATCCGACACGGATGCGGCAGCTGTTTTGGAGAGTCGGCGCAACATAGTGAGTGATTTGTCGATTTTTTTGCACGTCTACGTATATCTGGGTACTTTTCTCCCTATAGCTGCAAGTAGTAATTACATCATTCTGCTGTGGGATAGTTCTGTATATGAAAACTTTTTGATAGAGATTGCAGTTCAATCTTGATTTTTTGAGAATTTTTGGGCAGGCCAGTTTGGCTGTTGGATTAAAAGGAGTGAACTTGATCGTGGTTTCCAATAGGGGAATGTTTTCTGCAGAATGCACATTAAGGTGCCTTTGATATGTCATTCTATGAGAGAGCAGGAGAATATCCTATATTCTGTGGAATTATCGTCTGTGCATTTCAAGAAATAAGTGATTAGATATCAATCGAGTTCCTAAGTAAATAGGGGTTCTTTTCTCAAAAGGGTAATAGTTTTGAAGGTGGTGTTAATTAAAGAGAAATGTTTAACGAAAGATTGTAGTTTATCTTATTCACATCTTTTTTTTCTCGTCACAGATGGTATGCGAAACTAATGCTTTTTATAATATGATTATTTTGGAGATTTGTGGTACTGAAATGTCTAGGTTTATGCAGGGGAATCATAATTGTGAAGCTATAACATGGACAGGACTTAAAGGTAAGAGCAATATCGCGGATAGGAATTGGCAAAGATCATTCGAAATGGTATCCTGCCGCAACTGTGACTTTCATGTATGAACTAGAGATCTATATCAATGAAGGCATGATGGGGACCTTGACTCTCGACGAGAAAAGGTAATTAGTAGAGAGTAGTCCCACGAAAGTCTTTTGACATTGACCATGAAAACAAATAGGTTGGTTGAACTTCATGCTTTATAGCATGTTTCATCACTATAAGATGTTCTACTGTTATGTCTATACTTTTTACTCTGAGCTGTTGAACACTGTCAGTGGTTCCTATAACTTTTTTATGAACAATATGTCATGCTTTATTTGGTGAGGAATACGAATGAAGCACTCCCTCTGTCCCAGTTAACCTCGGTTTATATTGAGATCTTTTGTCATGCTCAGAGTCTGCCATTCTTTATTGAATCGGCTGTTACAGCTATGGTGGTTTCAGGCCTACGCAGTCACATCACTTGCCACTCGACCAAATTTTCGGGGGCATATCTGTTAAGAGTTTCTTTCTGAAGTTTATTCAGATTGTGTACACGGTCAAAATCATATGCCCCGATTTTGTAGGCTCGAGAGGTCACATCGAGGGTTGAGGTTCGATAAAGACCAAGCTCGGACTCGAAGGCAAAATAAGAGGCCCGTAGACCTAAATGTCGAAGATCATCGGAGCCGAGTACGATCAATGCCAAAATAATATCATTGTGAGTCTGTTACGGAAGGACAAGATTCTCGCCACGTCCCTAAGATCATGGCGTAAATTCTAGAATAGATTTGTACGAATTAGTACGAATCCGTATTAGGCGGTTATACAGCTATCCCAATAATATTCTTTACTGTAAGTAGAATTGTACCTTATTCAGGGTTTCTCTCCTATATAAAGGGAGTCCAATCATTTGTAAAGATCATATAATCATTGGTAAAGAATATACTCTCTACTTTTTGCTCATTGTTCATCAGAATTGTCCTTTAAACTTTATTATTGCTTTATTGCTCTTGATTCACTTCGAGGTCACCGAGCTCGAGGTCGCTACTGCTTAAGTAAAACTGGTTTGGTTCATTTATCCCTTTCATTTACACCTTATATTACTTGCTTATTAATTGATATTGAACTAGATCACGTATCTTTAAAACCACAAATCAAATTTAATCGTTACTCGTATTTTCGAGGTAAACAGTTTGGCGCCCACCGTGAGGCTAAAGATAATAGTGATTATTTCAGTATTGGTTTTTTGATAACACTCGTTGTATTTCATACTTGTTCTTGTCAAAGATTTTTTATTTTCAGACTAAAACATGTCGAACTCAGCAAGCACCCCAGTACATGGTAATGACGGTCTCAGATTCCACGGGAAAAATGATAATATAGCAGCTTCAGGGGCCGGTGTACCACCACTTTAACCCTGGGGTAGTGCCAGTTTCTAACACAGTCGATGTTGGTTCACACATTGCTTTAAACGTCGACTTACGGAGGAAGCGCAGTCGGAGAGGTTCAACTTAGTGGCCAAAGAACACAGGGTCGAGGAGATGGAGAAGTCAGCCTCCAAGTGATTTTCGAAATGTTACAAGTGCAACAGGTTGCTATCGCTCAGTTGCAAAGTCAGAAAAAGACTCCGAGCATGGTGGGACCGGAAACTACTCACTGTGCTGAACCAATCCCGGAGAGGTCGAGTAATAATGGATCGGGGGCTGACCCCACAATCATGAAAATGCTCGAAGAACTTACAAAGATGATCGAGTTAGGAGAGAAAAGGATCGAGGATAATGATAAAAAGGTGGAAACGTACAACTCGAGGGTCGACCAAATACCGGGAGTGCCTCCGATTTTGAAAGGACTGGATTCTAAAAAGTTTGTGCAAAAACCTTTCCCCCAAGTGCGGCCCCGAAGCCTATTCCAAAGAAGTTTCGCATGCCGGACATACCCAAATACAATAGGACCACCTACCCCAACGAACACATCACTACATATACTTGTGGTATAAAGGGAAATGACTTGGAGGACGACGAGATCGAGTCTGTTCTACTGAAAAAATTTGGAGAAACTTTGTCCAAAGGTGCGATGATTTGGTACCACAACCTGCCCCTGAACTCTATCGATTCATTCGCCATGTTGGCGGATTCATTTGTGAAAGCACATGCTGGAGCTATAAAAGTTGCAACAAGGAAATCAGACGTCTTCAAAATTAAACAAAGGAACAACTAGATGTTAAGGGAGTTCGTATCCCAATTTCAAATGGAACGAATAGAGTTACCACCAGTCTCCGATGACTGGGCTATTCAATCTTTCACTCAGGGGCTAAATGAGCAGAGCTCGATAGCGTCAAGACAGTTAAAACAAAACTTGATTGAGTACCCCGCCGTGACTTGGGCGGATGTGCATAACCGATATCAGTCAAAGATGGGGGTCGAGGACGAACAGTTAGGAGCCCCCTTAGGGTTCAGTTTATCCAACAGATTGACAACAAAAGATTCGTGGGTAAGTGATTTCTATCCATTATAGATCAATTTCCATGATTCCAATCTTAAATCCAACCTTTAATTTCGAAAATTATGGGGAAAATGGATGAACTTCATAGACCGAATTATTGAGTTTTGATTGGGTATTTGACCTCCGATTTGATAGACTCTTATATGGTTAGACTCGTGAGTGAATGGGTGTCCGAAAAATATAAATTTTACCCGATTCTGAGATGTGGGCCCGGGGGACTTTTTGGGCGAATTTCCTAAATTCGCGTATTAGCTTATAAATAATTAGCTATTTTGTTCCCTTGAAGTGATACTTACACCATGAAATCGATTTAAATAGATTTGGGCCACCCGGAGTTCGATACTCGTGGCAAGAGCTTGGTATTTAGTTGATTAGCGCAGTCCAGGTAAGTGGCTTGCCTAATTCTGTGTTGGGGACTTTCCCTTAGGCATTTTGTACTGATTTTTGTTATGTGGACGCCGTGAACGCGATGTGACGAGTGCGTATATGGATCATTGTTGCTAAAATCCTATTTTACTCCCATGAAATCGCTCATTTTCATTCATATATTACTGTTTCCTATCTTAATTGAGTAGATAGACTGAGAGTAAGCATGCCTACATGTTCTGACTTGAATTCTTCTTAATTGCTACTAGTCACATCATGCTTAGTTAGTTTTACTTTATCCTTACCTGTTGTTTTCCTGGATCGCTTACTTAAGCCAT
The DNA here is from genome assembly GCA_005239505.1 of Nicotiana paniculata. Classification (NCBI taxonomy): domain Eukaryota; kingdom Viridiplantae; phylum Streptophyta; class Magnoliopsida; order Solanales; family Solanaceae; genus Nicotiana; species Nicotiana paniculata. The sequence continues at coordinate 2,970 of MDKI01103241.1, read as the reverse complement.
AATTGACATACTTCTGCTTTGCATATTTAAATTGGGACTAGAGACCGAGATCCGTGAGCTTTCCCCCTGTACTGCATTCATATTTAAATTGGGACTATGGATCGAGATCCGGGAGCTTTCCCCATGTACTGAGATGCATATTTAAATTGGGATTACGGACAGGGATCCGGGAGCTTTCCCCCTGTGCTGCATAGCATATTTAAATTGAGACTACAGACTGAGATCCGAGAGCTTTCCCCGTGTACTGCATTGCATATTTACTGTTGAGATATATGCTGTGCTGAGCCGAGGGCTCTCTTTATGTTATTAAATCCTTCTGTTTTCGTTAATCCTGTTTATCATTGTTTGTCTATTTTTCACTGTTCTAAAAATTGTATATTGACTTGTTTTTACAAACTCAGTAGGGCCTCAACCTGACCTCGTCATTAATTGACTGGGGTTAGGCTTGGCACTTATGGAGTACCGAATGTGGAGTACTCACGCCCTTTCATGCGCATGTTTTTCCCATGTGCAGACCCAGGTACCAGCACCCAGTATCGTGGCTAGGAGTCGTCTAGCAGTAGCCAGGAGACCGCGAGGTAATTCTGCTGCGTCCGCAGAATCCCACGAGTCCCCTTCTACTCTCTTCTCCACTGTTTCATTGTATAGAGCTACATATAGTACAGAGCTTGTGACTATGGTGACATTCCGGGTTTTGGGAAGTAAAAATGTATATGTTGAGCAGCTACGTTATATCTACGTTATTCTGTCCTTTTTCACAAATTTTAGGCTTACCTAGTCATAGAGACTAGGTGTCGTCACGATACCTTTCGGAGGGTAAATTGGGCCGTGACAAGATGAGAGAGATAATGCTGAGATATAGGATAAAGAGAGAGGTAAAAATATTTTACTCAAAATTGGTGGGACTACCTCTGTTAGGCGTTGATGAAGAGGAGAAAATTTCTTTAAAATGGGAAGGAAGAAGAAGAGGACAAAAAGGGCGTGTGTGAGGACATAGCAGAGAGAGGCGCTGCTTAGAAGAAATGAAACCCTAACTAGTTAACAGATTTGGGCTTACGGAAGTAGTAGTAGTAGTAGTATATAAACTATAAATAAATTAAGCGCTTAGAATATGATTAAAGAAAAATTGTAACTATAAAATCATATCATGTAGCTTAGTGAGAGTTTAGCTTATAAGATGATTGAGAATAGAATTAAGTACTTCTAAAAAGTAACGGATGAGTGTAAAATACAATTAAACTTGATTATATTAGTACAAGTATAGTAGTATAACAAACATTTAACAAAATGGTAAAATATAGTAGTTTAAATCAAAATTCCAAAAGATTTTGATAACGTAAAAAGTAGTAATGCATAAAATACTTTGTAAACATGGTAATTTCTCATCTAATAATATAAGATAATATTTGTATGATTATGAAGCCAAAGGAAGATAATTCGAAAGAGGATGGCCAAAATTGGATGTCAACACCTGGGAACAGAGGTCATCGAGGCCAAGTGTGACTCTCTTTTGGTTGTAAACCAAGTAAAAGGAAGCTTCGAAGTTCGAGAATATAGAATGCAAAGGTACTTAGACCAACTACAAGTAACATTGCACCGCTTCAAAGAATGGACACTAGACCATGTACCTCGAAAACAGAACAGTGAGGCCGATGCACTTGCGAATTTGGGGTCATCGGTCAAGGAAGATGATATTATCCCGGGGACTATTTTCCAATTGTCGAGGTCCGTGGTCAAGGAAGGCCATGCGGATATTAATTCAACAATTTTAACATGCGATTGGAGGAATAAATACGTCGAATACTTAAAGCACGGAAAGCTCCCCTCGGACCCAGAGGAGTCGAGAGCCTTACGAGCCAAAGCAGCTCAATTCTAGCTTGATGAAATGGAACATTTTACAGAAGAACCTTCAACGGACTGTTGGCAGTATGGTTACGACCATGAGACACCTATTATGTATTGCGAGAAATCCACAAGGGCACTTGTAGGAACCACTCTGCCGCCGACTCTTTGGTTCGCAAGGTAATTAGAGCTGGATATTACTGGGATAGCATGGAAAAAGATACTAAGGAGTTCGTTCGATGGTGTGACAAATGCCAAAGGTTCGCATCGATGATCCATCAGCACGGTGAACAACTCCATTCGGTCCTATCTCTATGGCCATTCATGAAATGAGGGATGGACATCGTCGGCCCCCTACCAACGGCACCAGGTAAAGCTAAGTTCATTTTATTTATGAGTGACTACTTTTCAAAATAGGTAGAAGCACATGCCTTCAAGAAAATAAGAGAAAAAGAAGTCATTGACTTCATATAGGACCACATCGTGTGCCGGTACGGGATACCTGCTAAAATAGTATGTGACAACGGAAAGCAGTTTATCGGCAGCAAAGTGACAAAGTCCTTCGAAGACCATAAAATCAAAAGGATTCTATCAACGCCCTATCACCCAAGCACAAATAGCCAGGTCGAGTCCACAAACAAAACTATCATTCAAAAATTGAAGAAGAGATTTAATGATGCTAAAGGGTAATGGAGAGAAGTATTACCCGAGGTGCTATGGGCGTATTGAACAACGTCGAAGTCAAGCACGGGGGAAACCCCGTTCTCTTTGGTGTATGGGTCCAAAGCATTGATTATGGTCGAGGTCGAGGATCCTAGCGTCAGGTTTCAAGCATACTACCTAGGATTCGAACCACGAGGCTATGAACACTTGTCTCGAACTACTAGATGAAAAACGTGAAGCCGCACTAGTTCAAATGGCCGCACAAAAGCAAAGGATCGAGGAGAGGTATTATAACAGAAGGGCGAACCTTCGCCATTTCGGAGTCGGGGACTTAGTTCTAAGGAAAGTCACCCTCAATAATCGAGACCCAAACAAAGGGAAGCTAGGAACCAATTGGGAAGGACCGTTGTTTAACCAAAGAATTAGACCCTTTGACTAAAGCTTATTTTTAAGATGAATACGGGT
>ML350651.1:0-81807 GCA_005239505.1 Nicotiana paniculata | reverse complement strand
GTAAGCGTCGCTTGTCACTTCCATTTAATGCTTATGCCACGTGGCATTCCTGGGTTGGTTCTGTAATTGTTCAGTGTTTTTTAGGGCTTTCTTGCGGCTGCATCAGTCACGAAGTGATATCTTCAATTATGGTTTTCACATTATTATTTTCTTCCATTTTTTTACGGTTGTCTTCGAGTATAAATACCCCCTTTTTCTTTTCTTTCACGAAAAACTTCTAACTTTCAAACTTTATTTGTAAAGAAATTTTTTCTTAGCCTTTGTAGATATGTCTTCTTCAAACCAATCTAAGAGAGTCATAAACATTGATGAGTTGACACCCTCTTCCGCTCCGACTCGGAGTCAGAGGGGTGGTAGACTGAGGAGTTTAGGCTCTACTCCTTCGAGAGGCTCTTCTTCTTTCCAAATTGTTTCCCCTATTTCTGCTAGGTCTTTAGTCTCTCCAAGAGCTAGGGTTTCTAGGTCTTTGTCCAGTGGTAGAGAACATCACAAACCCCTACGCGAACCACGAGTTGATGAAATCATTCCTGCTGAGTTTACCTTCACTAGGGATAGTCAGGTCCTTGTAGATCAGTCGTTATCCCTTAATAGTGTTGATAGGTATCCCACTCTTATTACCGAAGGTTTGATTCCCCTTGTTCGCAGGGAATGTTCTTGGGAGTCTGATTTTCCCATTGTTAATCCGAATAGAAATCAAATAATAACGTCTTACAAGACGAGGCATTCTTTTGTTTACACTTACCCTTTTACTCTAGGGTTTAGACCTCCTATTGATCCAGTCATCATCGAATTTTGTTGTTTCTTCAACATTTTCTTAGGACAAGTTGGTCCTCTAATGTGGCGGGTTGTCGCGTGTCTTAGATATTTAGCTTCTTTAGCCTTGGTTCCTTTTACTTTCACTCACCTCATTCATCTTTATTCTCCTACTTTATTTCGTCAAGGGGTTTTCACTCTGGCTGCTAAGAGTAAAAGAGTGTTGGTAACCCCTGATGATGATAAGGATAGAGCTTGGTACCTTCGGTACGTTGCTGTTCCTACTGCTGGTTTAGTGGGAGAGGAAAATCTTCCCTTCCCTAAGAAGTGGAATCGCGCATGCGAGTACATTTTAGCTCACATTCGTTATTTTTCTTCTCTTTGCTTTAAGTGTTTTATTAACACCATAGTTATTTTCTTCTTCTTTCAGCAATCATGAGTACTATTGAGAATGTCTCTGATATCCGTTATTGGGTAGAAAAGTTATTGTCGGTTGCTCCATTTGGAGGAAAGATCTTGGAAGTACTTCTCCTGGAAGTACGGTTGGAAAGTGAAGACTCACGGTAAGTGAAACTTTTGTTTTAACTTTTTTTCCTTACTCGAGCTTCTTTTTCTTCGTTTGTTTAACCTTTTTTATTTTGACAGGGTTTTCTGCTCGGGGGATGTCTGCTGCATCTACCCCGAAGATGTCTTTGGCTCAGGCCCAGGAGATTATTACCGGTTCCTCTTCTTCCAAGAGGAAAGTTGGTGGGTCTAGGACCTTAGAAGAAGAAGATGAATAAGAGGAGGGCACTTCTTCTTCTCTTGCACATGATTCTGTGGATCATCTATTCCACGAAGGTTTTGTCCTGCTACTAATGAGGCATCTCTGGCTGTTTTTGCTCTCTCCTTTAGAGAAATCTCTTCGTCCGTTCCGGCTATTTTCTCTGCTCTTTTGGCCATTTCTACTCGCGCTGCTGCCTTGCCCGTGGCTTTATCAGCTCCTCAAGTTTCCATTCCTGAGACTTCTTCAACTCCCAAATTTCATTTTTTTGTGGCTCGTTCATCTCAGCCTACTTCCGTGCCTCCTGTTAGAGAAGTAGGGTCTTCCAGCAGGGAGATGAGGCAAGTGCTAATTGAGGTTTCGGATGATGGGAGCCTTTTTAAGAAATCCGGCCAACCCGAAGTGTGGCTGAAGCCTTTGATTGGCCCAACAGAGAGGACCAAGCTAGATAGTCACAGTTCTCTTACCTGGGCTAATGAGGTTGTGCATTCCTCCTTGAAGGTAACGTTCATTCTTTTGTATCTCATTCTTATACATGTAATTACCGTATCTAATTGATTTTATTTTTATAGATCAATCTCATAGGCACAAAACTCATGAAGAGGATTTCTAACACGGAGCAAGAGCTAAATGAGTGGCATGCTGAAGCAGGGAATTGGAAGGGGCAATATGAAAGCCTGAGGCTCGACATGGAAGCCTTAGAAGAAGAAAAGTGTACCTTGGAGCGGCAGATGAAAGTCGTGGCTGCGGAGTTGGCAGTGGACAAGGCTTATTCTAACCAAGGGGACAAAGACAAGAGCATTCTTGAGTCTTCATTTGCTGAGCAATTATCCCGTGCCTCGGAAGAGGTTAGGAGCATGAAAGCCTTGCTGGAGCAGAAGGAGGAATACTCAAGCGAGCTTGTGCAGTCACCCACCCGGACTCAGGAGGATCTTCGCGTTGCTTTAGATAAAATCCAATCTCTGGAGGAGTCAATTGGACCTTTGAGGGCTGCCCATGAAGCTGTTGAAGCTGAGAAGGATGGGTTAAGAGCTTAGCTTCAGATATGGGAGAGAGATTATGAAATTCTCGAATAGGCGGCAGCTGTCGATGTTAGTTGGCCGTACATGAATTCTCGCCTCGATACATTGACGGAAATGAGTCGGGGAGATTTCGACCTTAACGCTGAAATTGTTAAAACCAACGAAGCCATGGAAAAGGCTCAACAAGGTTTGAATCTTTCCCCACCTGAAGGTGAGACTCCTGTTGTCCGAGCCTCTTCGTCCCAAGCTGCTCTTACTCCTTCTGCTGATGAAGAAGTCAATCCCCCTCCTCAAGAAGATTAAGATGTTGATTCACCCCTTTTTTTTATCTTTGTCTCAATTGGTGGTTACCCCCAGTGCCATCGGGGGTAAATTTGGATCTCTTTAAAGTCCCCAAATGACAATTTCCCATCAGGGGTAAATTTGGATCTCTTTAAATTCCCCAAATGACAAGTTAGCAGCACCTCAATGTATAAAAAACTCTATACGGCTAAATATAAGTTAATACTTAGTCTTTACTTAGCCGTTTTAATATATTAATGCAAGTATGACTTTTGTTTTTTGTTGAGTTTCTGTTCTGCTCTTTAAGTCTTTTGCATGCTTTATTTTTCGAGGTTTTAGTTTTACCTCTGAGTTTTTCATAGAGAATGCTTTAGATTACTCGCACCTTTTCGTAATAGGCACGGTGTCATATAAAATGTGTGCCTTTTTGTAGTAGGCATAATTTGTGAAAGAAGGCCCTTTCTGATCGACCCTTAATGAAGAAGACGTTTCAACTTCATAAAGGTGTAATAATGCAATAGAGTGATAGGAATTTTTCACATGTTTAAGAATGTTTCTGAGGAAAGTTTTTTGTTTGAACTTTCACAACATTTTACATGTGTTTGATTATCGTCTAAAACTCATGTTACAACTGTTTTCTTTTAACAGATTTGATATACACTTGTATTTCGTAACTGTTTTCCGTATGTAACAGTTTTTTCGAGTTAATACACGAGAGCAACTATTTTTCGTTCGTAATAGTTTTTATTCAAGTTGGGGTTTTCACCCGTAACTATTTCTGTTGACAATATTTTGCAATAAGCATGAGGGAAATGCTCTTACATCCGTAACTACTTTATTTGATAACAGTTTTTTGAACAAGTACAAGGATTTTGATCTTTCATCCGTAACTGTTTTATTTGATAAAAGTTTTCTATATGAGTACAAAGATTTTGTAACTGTTGTTAGTTACAATAGTTTTGAATGAGTACAATGATGATGATCTTTTATCCATAACTATTTTTGGTTAGAACAGTCTTTCTTTTGAATAAGTACAAAGATTTGCATTTCTTCCTCGTAGCTAACATTTACCTTTTAAAGTGAACATGTTCGAAGGTTTTTGGATTAGGATTTGTGTTTGAGTCTTTGGATCTTTCGATTTTGCTCGTATCACTTGACTTGTTGGATAGATGAATCTTCAGGCTCGAGCTTTGAATTTTTGATAGTCTGTTTTGCTTCGTCTTTGCCTTCCATACTGTATAGTCCCCCAAGTGTTTGATCTTTGAAGAATGAAATCTTGAGCTCATGACTATTCCTTCCTTGTGGTCCTTTTCCTGAAAAGGAAAAACATACGGGACTCGAAGGTATATAGTTTTTAGATGATGACTACTTAACCCTTTAAAACGACCATCAGAAAGTGTAACCCTAGACCGGGAATTTAGTTATTTCCTCGCGTCTTTGCAAGTCTAATATCATCATCTGGTGATGGGTTAGCTTTATGCCTATCATCTAAAAAGGTTAGTAAAATTTTAAATGTTCAAAATAAAATCGAATGTGTGATACCTGACCGGGGGTACTTTTTTTCCTTAAAAGTAGTAATTCTTCAAGTGAATGGCATTCCAACTTGTTGGTAGGATTCTGCCATCCATAGCTTCCAACTCGTAGGCGCCCTTCCTAGATATGCCTCGAATTTTGTAGGGTCCTTCCCATTTTGGATTTAGCTTTCATGCGCCTGCTTCTTTCGTTGATTGAAAGACTTTTTTGAGGACGAAGTCCTCAATCTTGAAGTAACTGAGATGAGCTTTACAGTTGTAATAACGCTCTATGATTTGTTTTTGAGATGCCATCCGTATCAGTGCTACTTCTCTCCGTGGTTCGAGTAGGTCCAGATTGTTCCTCAATTCGTCGTCGTTTGCTTTCTCCGTGGGTGTTGTAAGCCTTAAGCTTGGTTTGCCAATATCTACAGGTATTAAGGCTTCTGAGCTATAGACAAGCGCGAACGGAGTTTCTCCCGTGGTTGTTTTTGAAGTTCTTATGTATGCCCATAGTACCGCTGGTAACTCATCAGGCCAGTTTCCTTTGACTCTATCTAGCTGCTTCTTTAGATTGTTGATGATGACTTTATTCGTTGACTCATCCTGACCGTTATCCATGGGATGGTATGGCGTTGAAGTGATCCGTTTAATTTGCTAGCTTTCGAAGAATTCTGTGATTTGCGAGCCTATGAATTGTGGGCCATTATCACACATGATCTACTTTGGTATCCCAAAGCGGCATATTATGTTTCGCCATAAGAAACTTTTAAATTCCTTTTCTCGCACATGTTTGAACGCTTCTGCCTCTACCCATTTTGTAAAATAGTCGGTTAGCACGAGCAAAAACCGTATTGTCCTTTAGCTGTGGGAAGAGGTCCCACTATGTCCATCCCCCATTTCATGAAGGGCCATGGGGATATTATTGGATGAAATAATTCCACTGGTCGATGCATGTTATTGGAAAACCTTTGGCACCCGTCGCATTTGGATACGAAGTCCTCGGCCTCTTTTTCCATCTTAGGCCAATAATATCCAGCCCTGATTAAGATTTTCGCTAAGGATCTCGCCCCTGAGTGATTTCCACAGTGTCCTTCGTGGACTTCTTTCATCACAAACTTCGTTTGGTTAGGTCCGAGGCATTTTGCTAGGGTCCCTCCGAACATTTTGCGATATAATGAGTTGCGAATGAGGCAGTACTGTGCAGCTTTACGGCGAAGTGCTTGAGTTGTTTTCTTGTCTTCAGGTACGGTGCCATTCAGTAAAAAATTTAGGATTTCGTTTCTCCAATCCCAGGTTAAATTGTTGAAAGTTACCTCATTTATATCTTGGTCGATTGCTGAATGGAATAAATGAATGACAATTGCATTGTCCTTGTTTGTTACTTCTGTGACTGCTGCGAGATTAGCTAATGCATCTGCTTCTGCATTTTCCTCTCTAGGTATTTGTACTACCTTCCATGTTTTGAATTGTCTCACGATCTCTCGTGCCTTTTCCAGATATTTTAGCATCCGAGTCTCTCGAGCGATGTAAGTCCCCTGCATCTGATTTACTTCTAGGTGGGAATCGCTTTTGATCACGATTTGTTCGATTGAAAGCTCTCGTGCGAGTTCTAATCCTGCAATAACATCTTCGTACTATGTTTCATTGTTATTTATAGGATAACATTTGATAACCTGTCGTGTCTTTTCACCCGTGGGTTATATTAAGACTATGCCTAAGACGGCACCTTTTATATTGGAAGAACAATCGGTAAATGGGGTCCATAGACCCGGATTAACACCGTTGAAGAGTTGTAACTCTTTTTCCACTTCAGGGACAACGCTATTACTAAAATCAGCGACAAAATCAGCTAAGATTTTAGACTTGATTGTAGTTCTAGGCCGATATATTATTTCATGCTCACTTAATTCTATGGCCCACTTGGCTAATCTTCCTGATAGTTTTTGTTCATGCAGTATGTTTCTTAATGGGTACGAGGTCACAACTGTGATTGGATGACATTGAAAGTATGGCCTTAATTTTCTAGATGCCACGATTAGAGCTAAGGCTAACTTTTCTATATGTGGATACCTAGTTTCAGCATCTAGTAATGTCTTGCTTACATAATAAATAAGAAATTGTTTACCTTTATTCTCCCTTACCAATACTGCCCTTACAGCAATTTTCGAGACAGCAAGGTAGACGTATAGCCTCTCCCCCTCCTTTGGATTTGACAACAATGGAGGTTTTGATAGATAAGCCTTTAGGTCTTTGAGCCTGTTGACATTCTTCAGTCCATTCGAACCGATTTTGCTTTTTGAGAACTGCAAAGAATTTAAAACATTTCTCGGAAGATTTGGAAACAAATCTTCCTAAGGCTGCAATCCTTCATGTTAGTCTTTGAACTTCTTTTTTGTTTATAAGTACATCAGGTATTTATTCTATAGCTTTAATTTGATTAGGATTTACCTTTATTCCCATGTTTGATACAAGGAAACCTAAGAATTTACCTGATTCTACGCCAAAAGCGCATTTTTCTGGATTCAACTTCATATTATACCTGCGTAAAATATCAAAAGTAATAGAGAGGTGCTGGAAATGGTTTTCCGCCCATGTTGATTTTATCAGCATGTCATCGATGTAAACTTCCATTATTTTTCCCAGATGTTCCTGGAACATCTTGGTCACTAGCCTTTGATAGGTGGCTCCAGCATTTTTTAAGCCAAAAGGCATGACTTTATGACAATAAGTCCCCCTGTTAGTAATAAAGGAGGTTTTTTCCTTGTCTGAGGGATCCATTTTAATCTGATTATAACCAGAATACGCATCTAGAAAGCTTAACAATTCATGACCTGCGGTGGAATCAATCATTTGATCTATATGTGGTAATGGGAATGAATCTTTGGGGCATGCTTTATTTAAGTCAGTATAATCTACGCATACTCTCCATTTTCCATTCTTTTTAGGTACTACCACAGTGTTAGCTAGCCAGTTAGGGTGTGTTACCTCTCGTATTGAACCAATCTTTAAGAGTTTCTGTACCTCTTCATCAATCACTTGGTTCTTGAATGGTCCTTGCCTTCCTTTCTTCTACTTAATAGGTACGAAGGATGGATCTTCATTTATTTTATGAGTCATCACCTCTAGCGGGATACCTGTCATATCTGAGTGGGACCATGCAAAGCAATCTACATTAGCCTTTAAATAATCAATTAACTTACCTCTTCGACCAGGACTCAACTTCGTTCTTATATACACTTTCTGTTCAGGCTTTTGTTCAAACAATGGAACAACTTCAAGCTCTTCCGTAGTAGTTTTGATTTTCTCGTCTTCCTCCGGTTCATGAATGACGTCCGGTCTGGAATCTATATCCGCGTGGTCCAATGCCTCTTCCGTGATGACTTGATTCACTTTCTCGTAAGTATTTTCTTTCGTACCTGTTTCAGCAGTAATACCTTCCGTACCTATTTGGGTAGTATTTTCTTCCATGCCTGTTTGGGCGGTGTCACCTGCTTGGGAGATTTCCTTATCCTTTGATTCTTTCACCTTTATTTTGTTGTTGTAGTGTACCACGGAATTCATATTTCTCGTGGTTTGTTGATCGCCTATAATTTGTTGAATCCCCCATTCATAGAGGAATTTAATTACCTGATGCAAGGTGGATGGTATTGCTTTCATGTCGTGGATCCATGGCCTTCCCACGATTACGTTATAAGCCATGTCAGTATCGATGACTTGGAAACTGGTACTTTTGATCACTCCCTCAGCATAAGTGCTAAGTTCAATTTCTCCTTTTGTTATAACCGTAGAGTTATCAAACCCTGAAATGGCTCGTGCCCTTGGGATTACTTGATTCCCCAATAGCATTTCTTCCACGACTCTTAGCAAAATGATATTGACTGAACTACCTGGATCAATCAACACTCTTTTTACGTTAGTGTCATGAATAAGTAAAGATATTACCAGAGCATCATTGTGAGGAAGCATTAATTCGCCGATATTTGCATCATCGAAGGTTATATTGGCTGCGTCCAGATTTTCACGAACCCGCTTTTCGTGTGTAATTGTGAACTTCGTGGTCATTTTGCAGACCAATCCGTTTACTTCTTCACCTCTGTGTATCACGCTGACGATTCGTTTTGGAGATGGAGGTTTTGGGGGCTCCTGCTTGTTCTTCATGTATGCCTGTTTACCTTTTTCACTAAACAATTCTGTCAAATAGCCCTGTTTCAATAATTTTTCTACCTCACCTTGAAAAAATCTACAATCTGCAGTTCTGTGTCCATGATCATTATGGAATTCACACCAGAGATCTGGGTTCCTCTTATTCGGGTTCGACCTCATCTCTTTGGGCCATCGAACCTTATGATCCATATTTCTTAACACTGAAATTATTTCGGAGGTACTTACATTAAGGTGTGATCTCCAGTTCGCGCATTACCTCTAGGTCGTTGATCTTGATCCCTTCTAGATCTAGATGAGGACGAGCCCGCATCTCTGTTTGGTGGTCCATAATCTGACCTGGTGTTTTCGAACTTGAGACGAGTTTCACGTCCCGATGGTCCCAAGTAAGGATCGTACCTGTTTTTACCTGATCTCCTGTCTGATTCTGAATGTCTGGATCTGGTATAATCTTCCTCTTTCGGACAAGCAATGGTATCTTAATTCTATTCGAAGTTTAGTACTGTACCTGTTATAAACATCGTTCCATGTTGTAGCTGGGAATTCTCTAAATCTTTCCTTGAGTCTTCTCGTGACTTCTAATATTTTATCATTTAGATTACTTGCGAATGCCATGGCTGCCCAATTATCAGGCACCCTTGGTAGTTGCATTCTCGTTGCAACCTGTCTACAAATTCACGAAGTAGTTCCGTGTCTCCTTGTTTTATTTTAAAGATGTCCTCCATCCTTTTCTCGACTTTTTGCGCACCGGAGTGTGCCTTTATGAAAGAATCTGCAAGCTCAGCAAAAGATTCAATAGAGTTTTCAGGGAGAAGAGAATATCAGGTTAGTGCCCCTTTGGTAAGTGTTTCTCCAAACTTTTTAACTAGGACCGACTCAATTTCTTGTTTTGTTAAGTCCTTGTCCTTCACTCTCGTGGTAAAAGCAGTCACATGGTCGCGTAGGTGGGTTGTCCCATCATACTTAGGTACGTCAGGCATTTTAAACTTCTTTGGAATGGGTACGGGTGTTGCGCTTGGTTTCCAAAGTTATTGAGAATATCTATCAACGTCAATGCCTTTGATAACAGGTGGTACTCCAGGAATTTGTTCGATTCGATAATTTTGTTCCTTCACCTATTTTTGCAAAGTTAATAATAAAGTCTATAATTCAAGATTATTAGACATACCTGGTCTCGCTTCGAGAGATTCATTAGGAGTATCTCCCCTTTCTGAGTTTGCCAACCCAGATTGAGGATTTTCCATGGTGATGGTATTATTCAGGGGTGGTGTCAGTATTGCAGGTAAAGCTGCTGGTAATCCCCTTGCAAATTCTTGCAAAGATTGGCTTACATACTCTGCAATCATTTGCTTTACCCGATCTTGTTCCACCGTTTGAATATTATTATCGTTGTTATTATTGGATCTTTCTGGGGATTGTTCCCGTGAACCACGTGGGGTTCCTAAAGGCGATGGAACTGGGGTTCCATTCCTTTGCTGGTTGTTGTCGTTGGAGTTTGACATAGTTCAGAGGATATCGCTTGAAAAGCAAACAAAGATTATCAGATTCCCGGTAACGAAACCAATTTGTTTAACCCAAGAATTGGATTCTTTGCCCAAAGCTATTTTAAGAAGAACACGGGTTTCTGATAACCAAAGAATAAGATAATAATTCTAGGTAAACTCGTAAATGGAAAGCAGTAAGATGCACAAAAAGTAAGTGTATTGCAATAGTAGTTCGAATGTCTTTTTTTCCTCCTTTTTACAGGTTATATTTTTCTCCTTTATATAGGGAATTTCCTAATATAATGTCTACTCTTTTCGTTGATTGAGAATTAATGACTAATTATGACTCTAATGTAACGTTACAATGAATCAACCGTAACTGTTGCGTGAATGTTGTGTAACGTATGGATCTCTAATTTGAAGATCTCTGAATCTACTCTTTATTCTGCCTAAATACACTTTGGCAATGTCTCTTCATCTTCTCAATCAGGTTGAGACTTTCGTAGCTAATTAACCCATGGGTGTGATTTGTCGTGCCTCTTTGCCTCATACCTCTTCATAGAGTCCCGTCCAGCTGTCGTGTCTTCATTGCTCCACGTAGACTACTGATTCATCAAAATTTATTACACGTGTGAAGCTCTTTTTTACCAATACAGAAACAAGTGCATAATCATCACTATGGACAACGTGTCCAAATGGGTGGAGGCTGCAACACTCCCTACCAATGATGCAAAGGGGGTGATTAGATTTTTGAGAAAGAACATATTCACCCAATTTGGCACGCCAAGGGCAATAATCAGTGACAGAGGCACTCATTTTTGTAATCGGGCCTTCGAGAAGCTGCTAGAGAAGTATGATGTATGCCACAAGGTGGCCACGCCATATCATCCACAGACAAGTGGGCAAGTGGAAGTGTCAAACAAAGAAATAATGAGTCTGTTAACTAAGATTGTGAATGACACTAGAACGGATTGGGTGAGAAAGTTAGGTGATCACTCTGGGCTTATCGAACCGCTTTCAAAACACCAATTGCCATGTCACCATACAAGTTGGTGTTTGGGAAGGTATGTCACTTGCCTGTGGAGTTGGAGCATAGAGCTTGGTGGCACTGAAACAGTTGAATCTCAATATGGAAGTTGTAGGAACAAGTAGAGTCACGGAGTTGTACGAGCTTGATGAGTTCCGCCATCATGATTTTGAGAGCACAAGATTGTACAAGGAAAGAATGAAGATGTTACATGATAAAAACATTATTGAGTGGAATTTTAAACCCGGAGATATGGTATTGCTATACAACTCATGTATAAGGTTATTTTCGAGAAAATTAATGTCGCGATGGTCAGGGCCATTTTGTGTGGTTGAAGTACACCCCACATATGTTGTAGAGATTGCCGCAGAGAATGACTCTCGCACATTCAGAGTCAATGGGCACAAATTAAAACATTATGTGGGCATGGACGAAGTAAAGGGTGTTAGTGACCCATTTGATCGAGCCTCAGAGGTCGACCGAACCTTAAATACGCTTACTTCTGTTGTGCCGCAACATTAAATTAGGCGCTGCATGTGAGGAAACCCATTGAACTGTTCTAATTGTCGTGCTGCGACGTTAACACAGGCGCTTCTTGGGAGGCAACCCATGATTTTCTTCTTTTGTTTTTTTTTCTGTTGTTGTTGTATTTGATGTTTAACATTACTGACCGAAATACTAGTGTGCAGGGCAAGAATTGCGTGCATCAAAAGGAGTCGGGAGTCAAAATTAACCCGGGAAGAGGTAAAATTGAGAAAAAGATGAAAATTGGTCGGAGACGGTGATCTGCGGCCGCGAATTAGACCGCGGATCTGAGCGCGAATTTTGGGTGCCATACTGTAGTGGTTCCGCGGCCTCGGATTGGCCGCGGATTTGCCCGTGTATTTTAGCATCGTTTCTTTCCAGCATTCGCGACCACGGACGCGACCGCGAATAGGGGACGGACCAGGTACATGTTTATAAAAAAATCATTACTTTTTCCCTTCCCCTAACATAAAACACCCCCCCCCCCTAAATTCCTTCCCCACTTTCCCCACTTCTCTTCTTCCCTTCAACTAAAACCCTTTCCCCTCCCCCACAACAAAAAAAAACATCTGCCCCTCTCCTCCCCTTCCCCCATATTCTCCCTTCAACACAAAAATTATCCTCCCTTCTTTTCTTCTCCACTCAAGCAAGATCCAACCTCCATTCTTTTCAAGATCTCCAAGTAAGTACATGATTTTACTCCTCTTTCTTAGTATTATTCTTTTCTTTTTTTCCCCAGTTTTTGTGGTGATTTTCTCTTCAATTTTTCATCTTTTATTTTCTAGTGTATGTATATGGTAGTAAAATTATGTGTCTTTTCTCTTGGAGTTGGATTGTTGTGTATATGTGGTGTGTGAGGCCATTAGAATTGGGATGTGAGGTGTGGTAATTCAATTGGGTCTTTGTGTAACCTTAGAAATATGTGCACACTAGGTGTTTGTTGATTTGCCTCAATGAGCTTAGAATGCAAATTGTGACCAATTGTGCGAGTGAAGTCTGAGTAACTGCCATTGGTTCACATATTCCTCCCCCCACTAATAGTGGTGTTTGTTGTGTCAGGTACAATGCATCCTTGACGGAAGAGACACGCCACCAGAGCCTCGTTCAGTGGGCATGGAAGTTCATCCAGAGTAGGGGCACCAGCCAACGCAAGCTAATTTTATCATAGTAGGTTTATTTCCAGAGCGGCCCAGGACCGTTTTAGTATGAAGGCTATGAAAAATCTTGTACCGGAAAGAAGAATTCATAGGGCAGCCCTCCAAGTGGAATGACCGAATATATATCGGGAGTAGATCAGGCACCGGCTAGACACCTTCTTTGACGAGCCGGAGGAGGGTAACATGATGCTTGTTCGGGAGTTCTATGCCAACTGCCCTGAACATGAGTAGAGGGTATGCAGTGTGAGACAAACAAGGGTGGATGCCTCGCTAGCTGCCATCAGAAGAGTGTATCGCTTGTTGATATTCAATGAGGCTGAAGATTATTATGAGACTACAAGCGTGAACCCACCACATGGAATCGTTTCTTCCAAACTATTTGTGTACCTGGCAGAGAGGTAGTATGGTGTGTGCCTGGTAGCATCTTGCATTCATTATCACTCACTTTTGAGGGTAAGTGTTGGTTGTATTAATCAATAGTTGATTTTTGCCATCCCATAACACCACAGAGGTAAATGGCCCAAGAGCAGCAGTGATTTGGTGATTTATGCAAGGCCACGATTTTTATGTGGCTCAGCTCATCCAATCGGAGATGTTCATCCACTTACCAATGAAGAGGTATAGGTTTTACTTCCCATCTCTTGTCACAAGATTGTGTCGGGAATCAAGGGTGCCCGAGAACCCCAATGCAGATGGCGTGGTGAAGAGGGAGGAAATGTTTCGGGCCGACAAAGTGACCGTCGAGAGAGACTCGATGGCACATGGGGAAAATGAAAATGAAGACTCTGATGAGTCTGAGGAAGGTGATGATAGTCAGGAGGAGTCTAGGGACACCTCACCCCCACAGGGACAAGAAACAGAGGAGGGAGGACCATCCCAGGGCAGAAGGAGCATGCGCATGACACCCCTGGAACAAGACATGGAAGAACTGCCCACTTCCGTCACGGAGTTGGGGACTAGAGTTGATGCCTTATTCACCCAAAGTGCGAAGTCAAAAAAGAAAATCATGGGTTGGTTGCGTGCGCTGAGACGGGCATGTCATCTCGACCCTGGTACTGTCTTCGACCAGGACTGAGCCACCAGGGAAGTCTCCTTACCTTACCTTGCTTTATTTTGTATGACATGAGGACATGCCATCTTTTTAAGTGGGGGATGGGAGTATGTTGTTGTATATTGTATATAGGTTGGTGTTGCACTTTCTTTTTATAAATCGATTTCGACTTGGCCTAACGATGGATATCACTCGACGGGTTTCTTGAGGGACTAAAGTCGAACAAAAAAAAAGATTTTCTTTTGTAGTAGTGTATCAACTCCCCCTTAATTTTTCTTTAAACCACGGTTCTTTTCCAAGGGTTTTATTTGAACAGGTTGTAGTTAGTTTTATTTTTTTAAGAACTTATGGGCTATGGGCAGAATTAGAATAGGATATCTTAACTTCGCAATGCCTGGAATCTAGAGAGCATCTTAGTGTGACGCTTAGGCTCATTTGTTGACTCTTTGCCATAAACAATGTGTGCTTAATTTGGCTAAAGTACTCTGAGCTAAGTGTCGGATGACCCAATCTAAAGTGAGTCAGGTGCCATGTGTGTGTGAGGTTTGATGTATTCTGTGCATGACATTTAACGCCTAGATCTTGTCCCATCTGTCTGCAAAGTGAAATGGTAATCTTATTTAGTCTAGAAAGTGATATAGGAATTCTTTGTTGAACCATGTATATACATACTCCACCCACCTAATTGTGATGTGCCATAGTTAACCCCGTTGATCCTATAATCCTATTTCATTGGCAACCACATTACAAGCCCTTACTCATTTGTTTGAATTAACCATCTATTTGAACCTTCTAACCTCTCATGAGCACTTGAATTGTTATGAACTGTGTAAAATCCAAAGTGTGAGGTGATTGGTTTGACCTTTGAGTGGAACTAATGAAATGAGGAGAAAGGTGCACTGTTTTGAAAAAGTAAGAGCCACTTGAATTGAAGATTTTAAAAAAGGAAAAAATAATTGTATTGCGGTGAAAAAAATATTCCTTGATAAGTTGTGACTCTTTATGTAATTGTACTTAAAGAAGTATGGGGTAATAAACATTGATGTGAAGGTGGAGTTTGGTTTGACATAAGTAAGGGGTTTAAACATTAAAGTATATGTATTTAAAGTGCTTAGGGAGGTGTAGTCACTCTTATATCCAAATATATCCTACCCAACCTACAGCCTACATCACATCCAAATAAAGTCCTACTTGATCCTAGACTGAGTGAGCTCAATTAGTATAGTAGTACACTACGGGCAAGCCTATGGTGGTTCTTTGTGGCACAAGAATATCATTTCTAAGGGTGAGTGAATTCTATTCCTTTTAAAAGTTCCTCAGTGTGTGTAAAGTATACTGATTGTGGAATGAGTTTCTTTTGTGGTGAGTAGGCACTTGATTCATGAAGGAGAGGTAAGTCTGGATCTCTAAAGTATGTAAGCCAGTTAGGAACATTGCGTGGCTAGAGGTAGTCAACTCTTGAGGTGTAGATGTTACACTAATGTACTCACTCGTTGTGAAATATTCTTGGTGTGACGAGTAAGGAAGTCGCTCAGTGAAGTTAGGCCTTTGGGGAGTGTGGTTTATTTCTCAAGGACGAGCAATGGTTTAAGTGTGGGGTGTTGATAGTAGCTTATATTTATGCAATTTAGACGCTATTTACACTCTAATTTAGCCGCACTTTATTGAAGCTTGAATGTTAAAAGATAACAAAATGATCTAATTGAGAAATTGATGTTTTGCAGGAGCCACTTCGAGCTAGGAGGGAGATAAAGAGTGTTTTGGAGTCATTATGAAGCGTGGAAGGCCATCGAAGGTTAGCCCGGGCGAAAAGGAGCGAGAAAATCAAGCGAAATGCAAAGTCCAGGTGTGCGGCCACGAAGTAGGCCGTGAATTAGCTCACGAATTGAAGGCAGTGAGGCAGCAAAAATCCGCGGACGGGCGGTCAAAAGTGAAAAATGCAGGGGCAATTATGTAATTTCCTAGGCGACTAATCTAAACCTATATGAAGCCTAAGCTCGCCTAGAAGTTAAAGAGAGATGGTTTTAGAAGATTTTAGAGGCAAGAACATGGGAGAGAAGCAAAATCAATTCCTAAAAGTTTTATCTTTTTCTTCTTACTTCTATTTGATGATTATGAATTATATTAGTGATTTTTTTTTGCAATAGTATGAGTAGCTAAACTCCTAATCTAGGGTTTTGATGGAACCTATTGAAGGATGAATTTCTCGTTACGTAATATAGATTTGCCATAGCATTATCTCTATTTGTTCAACTATATGTTTATAATTTTTGATTGAAGGGCCCTCGATTAACTGTTCCTATTTAGTGTGCATTACTCGAGAGAGAGTGCATATTTATGTCGATGTTGAACCATATCACTCCTGACATATATGAGGGATCAATGCGAAGGGTTTATAGGTGGAATTAGGGATAATGAAACCTTGTGTGCGATCTAAGTGAGTTGTACTTAAGGCTAGCTAGCGTAATTCGGGAGAATATGTCTAGTATATTATTGTAATTACTTGGGAGAGAGTTACGACAGACAGAGTGCTCATGATCGATAGATAAGACTTAGGCAAATTTATAGCAAACGTAGCGGAAAGGACTCCGACAATAGGGAAAATCAGAACCTTAGATAATTCCAACTCTTGTGTGCAACCTGTTCGTACTTAGTTCTTAATTATTGCATTTTCATTACGTAATATTTAGTAAACATCCAACATATTACTTAAATATCTCTGAAGATTGAATACGTGAATTTGTGTGAGTCCAATAACTGTGATTGATAGGTTAATTCCCTGTGAGATTCGACTCCGGACTTGTTAACCGGAATATATTTGCAGCGACCGCTTTGTACTTTTATAAGGCATAGTTGAGCGTGATCAGCATGTATTATTATAAAAATAAAGTACAATATTAATATACCAAAGTAGCCCTAATTATTAAACGGAAGAACTCATAGGAAGAGGACATAACTGCAATAACCTATTTTATGGACTACAATACCTTCTACGCTAATTTTTAATATTTTAGATTTTAAAATTTATAAAATTTTGTCGATTACATTCTTATTAAAAATATGTAGGAAGTTTTAATAAAATCAATTTCATAAGAATCCTCCGTATTGGCAATACATTATCACTCCATAATGTCCAATACCAAGAAAAAATAAAAGTAATATTACATGAACGGCATAAAGAGTTGAACTTGAGAAAAAAACACCCTCGCGATAAATTATTTTTATATTATATTTAAACTATTTTCCTACTAAAATAATATTTTTTTAGATTAAATTTTTCGTGTTAGTTAAATAATAACTAATAAAATTTAAGAATATAAATGTGCGCGAAAGAGGGAAAAATGGTTGATAAAAGTCAATAACACTATGATTCTACAAACATAAAGATCTAAAAGTGAAATGTCATATCAATCTTTTACTCCTTGAAAATAAAATTTATGGTGGATAAAGTTATAATTAATATTAAACATTCAAAACAAGAGATGAACTAATATTAAGATCTGAATAAACATAGAATAAATTATTTTTTATGTTAAAATCAGATAATTAAATCTTTTAATTCATTATTTAGCTAGAGAATATGATTCAATTATTTTTATATTCATCATATGAGTAAAATTCTTATTCAGATTAAAAAAAATCTTAGGGTACATAAATTTATTTCATAAAAAGAGTGTTAGAACACAAAGTAAAAAGTTAGTATATTGTTAAGAGTCAAAATGTCATACAAGTGTCATAGGAAACACAATCAAAACTAAATCCTAAACAAGAACAAGCTTTCAAAATTATATTATAAAGAGTCAACTCTGCTATAACGAGATTATTCTTTGTAGATGCCTCCGCCGAATCGAATAATACTTCTATGTTATGCATTACTTATAAATATCATATCAAGAGGCATGTCATTGTTAGCAATAATAGCAAGTGGTGTACCAACAACGGTTTTGATTTTGAGGCCACCCACTTTAGATTTGATATGCCTCTCCAAACAACTTAAATAACCATCACAAATATATTAGAGAAGAAAAATAGTTCTAAATTTATAAGGAAATCAAAATTGATAATATGAGATGAAGAACTTATGGCTAAGTGTCAAACAATCGAAATAATTGCCCGAAGTTCTTGAGATCTATTGGATATTAATGAACTGTTTGGTAAAAAATTAATGATTTGGGATGTGATTTATGTCAAATACTACCAGTAGTTCCAAAATCGACAAAAGTGTGACTTTAAAAGCTAGCTTGTCAAATTTATACTTCTGGCCTCAAATGAAAAAAATTCAACGGACAAGAAATATAAAGTAAGAACAGATTCAGTATTCAATATCTTCTTGTTACGTGTCAGAAACGAAGAAGAGCATCCAATAAAAGATGATTTGGTTCTTCCTAAACACTTGGTTGTTAATCCCAATGGTAATAGTAGTGCATTTAATAACATAAATATTTCTATTATTAGATTAAACGCAATTTGTGCAAATCGTGTGAAAGAACTAAAAAGATATCTTAGCTAGCAGAAATGAATATGTTGATCAACTAAATAAAAGGTTGATTGCAAAAGTTTATAGTAAAAACAAAATATTTTTCTATTTTTGACTCACCAGAAAAATGATACCAATAATTTCTAACACGAAGAATACTTAAATACTTTAATACCAAATGGTCTTCTACCGTACATGTTTGTTGTCAAGTTTATATTTCTTACATAAGTTAGTGTCACTGTTTATGTAATAGACTAAGTTAAAATTGATCTTCCATTGTATATAAGTTTATTTCAAAGAAAAATATACTCGTCATACTACTAAAAAACTTAGATACGCCGAATACCTTATGTAATAGCACACAGATGGTATATAGAAGCTTTTACAATAACGTCATACATGCAAAAATTATGATTTTGATCAATGTGATTCAAAGTGTATTCTTATCCCTGAATTCAACTTTCATCTTCCAAAACTGAGGAATATCCTTTTAAATTTGTGTGAAAATAATTTTTAGTATATTTATGTTTTGCAAATATAATAAATATAGTACAAGGACAAACATCCTAAATATTGGACTATATTTACCGTGACATATTTTCTTGCACGAACAATTGTATGTTGCACTTTCAAGAGAGATATCAAGATCGACAACAAGAGTTCTGGTTATGACAGAGCAACCAAAGCATTAGGAAGAAACATACGTAAAAATATATTTTCCACAAAGAAGGGTTCGTTAAGATACCATTACATTAAGTACTTTTAAACTATAATACATAATTACCCAACTAACACGACAAAATCGATCACTTGTGTAAGTTTTGATAATGTCCTTTTATTTTAAATTCATGTATTATGCTAATGTAATAATAATTTTCGGCATTTCGATAATTATTGTATTATTATTCTCTCATTAATTAAATTTTATTGCTCCTTCATATAAATAAATGTTTAAATCTTCACGTGCCATTATTAACGTGCAACGCACGTTTATAGATACTAGTTATCATAAATGCACGAATGTTTCACACTAAATATTGAAGGACAAAATTTTCCTCAATATTGAGCGACTTTTTTATCCTTTAATTTTTAAATGAATTTATCACCCTTTAATTTTTAAATTAAGATCCCCACTTGGACAACAACACCGGAAACATAATGTGGTTTGTTATTTGTATGTACATATTCCAATTCAATAATATCTCTAATCTCCTACCTAACAAAGGTATTAAGCGAAGTCCTAATTTAATCTTAATTGACAAGACAATTCATATTCTTATGAAGCTCGAATTCGGGTTGTGTCGCAACAAAACGAAAGTCATCCGCTTCAATGCTTGTTGCTTTAAATCATCAATGGGGTCTCTTCGAAAATGAGATTTTAGTTTGTTTAATTTTATTTCAATAGCAAAGGCAGAAAATATTTTTAAAGAACATATTAGACGTTGTATGAGGATTATCTTATAGACTACCTCACTGGTAGACCACAATGAAGTTGAACTAGTTCAACGATGGAGATAATGCTCAAATGGAATGAAGATCCCAACGTTGAGACATGAGGAAAATCAAGTCCATACGGATTGAAATCTTGATGTGATCAATGTTTCTGATAAGGTTCTAAAAAAATCTCTTAAATCGTTGAAGATAGGCGAGAAAAACTATTAACCCAAAGTCTTATGCTAATAATGACAGTTGATTCCAACCGATAGAGTTAATTACAAGAAAAGGTATATGAATTGATTAATGCAATATTAAGGCCTCTTTTATCATTGTTTCTCTATTGAATTCAATGTTTCATTACAAGGTGAAGATGCTACTAAATTAAAGTATACAATAGATCCTTATATATTATATTCTTTCTTTTAAAGTAATTGGTTACTGAAATTCGTATATGTTCACTAACAAGTAGTTATAGAGCATCTACACAACTGAAAGCTTTACATTTCGTATGTGTTAAACCATATTTGACACAAATATTTCATGCATCGCACGAAAATAGAAACTATCATCATATATCCATATTATTAAAAAAGTACGAATAATTAAAGATAAATGTTGAACGACTAAAATAACCTCGAAATATTGATCGATTTTTATAACATTAAATATTTATATAATTTACGGACATAAATGTAAACCACATGAGGCTGGTTTTTCTTTCCATTTAAATTATGCATACAATTACACTACATAGCCGATTGGTCAAGTTCTTCTTCTTGCTATCCTACTTTTTGTTGGACAACAATACGGACGATTCCTATTTTTGTAACAACTCGAGCGGTCGTTTTACTTTCTAGAACTTTATTCCCCTAATAAATAAGACTCTATACTTTTACTATTTTATGACTTGCGGGAATAGTTAGTTCGGATTTGGATGGGTTCGGGGTTGAAATCGGAACACTTAGTTTCTTAGTATTAGCTTAAAGGGGTTAAATTTGACTTGGGTCAATATTTGTAGTAAACGGCCTCGGAGCAGGGATTTAACTGTCCCAAAAGGTTCGTATGATGATTATGGACTTGGACGTGTGTTCGGATCGAGTTTTGGATGACCCATGAGCGTTTCGGCGCATAAAGTTGAAAGTTGGCGCATTAAAGGTTTTAAAGTTCTTTCAATTTGGTTTGAAGTAGGTTTTAGTGTTATCTAGGTCGGTTTGGAATTCGAAGCCTGGGAATAATTCAGTGTGGTGATTAAGACTTGCATATAAAATTTGGTGTCATTCCGAGTAGTTTAAGTATGATTCAGCGCGTTCGGAGCAAGTTGGAAGAACTTGAAGTTCATAAGTTGATTCGATTTGGTTTGGAGTGTGATTCTTAGTTTTGCTGTTGTTTTCTGTGTTTTGAGAGATTGAGCAGGTTCGTCTTATGTTTACAAACTTGTTGGTATGTTTGGGCATGGCCTCGGGGGCCCTGGATGCCACTCGGACGATGCACGGAACTCGTTTGGACTTGGAAGAATTGGCTAAGAAGCATGGCTTCTTGTGCGTTAGCGCATGCGAAGGATTTCCGGAAGGTGCGGCACTGCAAATTCGGCTCGTTAGCCGCAAGTGCGACTGGGCTGCATGGGCTGAGTCCGAAGGTGTACATGGGGGCGCAGGTGCACGACCGCAGAAGCGGTCACTGGTCTGCAAAACTGGGCTTGAGCTGGAGGGACAGTGGTGCAGGTGCGAGGTCTCGACCGAGCACCACAAAATCGGAAGGAGGCTAGCTGGGGAGGGCCCCATCTGTGATGCTTTTTCCGCGACCAATTCTCCGTAGAAGCTGAACCACTGGGAGGCACTGAGGTTCATTTATGTCGGGACTAAGGCCATTTTTGGGTCATTTCTTTCATCTCTTGGGCGATTTTGGAGCTTCTTTGAAAGGGGTTTTCACCTAGATATTGAAGGTAAGTAATTTCTACCCAAGGTAAGTTAAATAAATAGATTATTGGTAGGTTTTAACATGTCGAATTGTGAAAATTATGGGTTTAGTTGAAAATCTAGGTTTTGATAAAAATAAGGTTTATCCACGAAAATAATTAT
The DNA here is from genome assembly GCA_005239505.1 of Nicotiana paniculata. NCBI lineage: Eukaryota > Viridiplantae > Streptophyta > Magnoliopsida > Solanales > Solanaceae > Nicotiana > Nicotiana paniculata. Next base: position 60,076 of record ML350651.1, on the reverse strand, counting down.
GAAATTGGGTGAAAATTATATATTCAAGTTCGTGAGGTTATGAGTAACATTTATCTTCAAATATTTCCGAAATTCGGGCAAACGGACCCGGGAGCAAATTTTAGGAATCTTCCAATTTGGGTTGGGTAATTACTCCAATAGTTAAATTATGAAATTTTGAACATATATTGGTTTATTTACATAATATTTGGCTAGTTTCGGGTTATTTGGCACCAAGTTGAGGATTTAGAGCGTATTTGTTGACCGGGAGTGAGCTTCAAAATGAGGTAAGTCTCTTGCCTAACCTTGTAAGAGGGAACTCATTCCCTTAGGTGTATTTTTGTTGTGAATTACTTGTGTGGGGAGCTACGTACGAATTAGGACGAGGGTCCGTGCGTAGCTATATTTTCCATGAGATGTCCGTGTATTCTTAGATTTCCTTCATGCTTTAATTGTACTGTCATGTTTGTTGTGCATATTAATCATCTTAAATAGAGCAGAGACTAGATATTTTTAAGTTGAAAACTTCCAAGTTAGATTTATTATTTTGGGGAAAGAATTGAAGAATATTTACTAACTATGACAAATCTATGTCCTCTTGCGTCGCAAGTACTTCCGCGCACGAGGTAAACTTCTCTATGCTCATGGGAGCAGGTCGTTCGCCCCGGCAGTGTAATAGATTTATCTATGGTTCGTTCCATTTGACCCACGACAGTGCACACAGTATTTTGGATTGGGTCATACGACCTCGGCATAAGTCATGCCTGATAATACTCGGAGCCTGGATACACTTGATATTATGTAATGGCTTGAGAGGTATAATTTATTTAATGACCAAAAGTGATTTGGAACTAGTATGTGATAGATGGATATTTTGGAATTTATTATCAGTTATGGAATCATTAATTCACTGCTTATTATTGTGTTATTAGTATTTTCATGTTACACGCCTGTTTAGAATTTCTATATTTTATTATTGGCTCATAGTAAGTGTCGATGTTGACCCCTCGTCACTACTTCTTCAATGTTAGACTGGATACTTACTGGGTACATGTTGTTTATTTACTCACGCTATACTTTTGCACTAACCGTGCAGGATCTGAGGCAGGTGCATTTGGCAATCATTCTGGTGCGCACCCCTGATACCCCGAGGCTTAGTGGTGAGCTGCTTTCCGAGTCCGTTCTGCAGCACCCAGAGTCTCTCTTTTGCATTACTTCCTATCTACTTCATTTCAGACAATAGTTTAGTGTTTTATATATTTTACTAGTAGCTCATACACTTGTGACACCAGGTCTTGGAAATGTGCTTTATTTTGAGTATTAATTTCACCACACTTGTTCTTATACTTGTTTACACTTTATTTTATTAAATTTTTCACCTCTTACTTACTTAATCAATAAAAATCAACTATTTCAAAATTATTAAAAAGAATAAATACATGGCTAGTTTATCGTTTGCTTGCCTAGCAGCGACATTGGGCGCCATCACGGCCTATAAGGGAAATTGGGTCGTGACAACATGGTATCAGAGCACTAGTTCACTTAGGTCTCACAAGTTATGAGCAGGCCTAATAGAGTCTTGTGGATCGGTGCAGAGACATATGTACTTATCTTTGAGATGCTATAGGGTGTTAGGAAACTACTCTTTCTTCATCACCTATCGCGCAATTGATTTTGTGCTAAGTATCTTTCTCTTATTCTCTTGCATGAGTACAGAAAAACAATGTATACTCAGTAAGTCGCCCTCCTAACCTCAGAGAGGTAGTGACGAGAGGTCGAATTAGACACTCACTAAGGTCCAACAAATTACTTTAACAGAATATGATGAACACGCTAGGCATGTAAAGGTAGTAAAGCAGCAAATATAAGGCACTGAAGTGCAAGTAAATACTAGAAGTAAATAAACAGTTACTAATTCCTCATTTTCCCCCAAATATCTTAAATAAACAATTACTTCTTGTTTTTCCCCCAAATATCTTATAACTTCAAAATCCATGAAAACATTTAACAATTTAGCATGTGCATACGGTATAAGGACAACCGGCCTGAGCCGTCATAATAATCATCTATGTGCACTGCCGAGGATCGAACGGCCCATACCATAAGTGCACCTGTCAATAAAATAATCATGTCTATGCACTGTCGAGGGTCGATGGCCCGAACCATGAGTGCATCTTTCAATAAAATAATCATACCTATGCACTGTCGAGGGTCGAACGGCCCGAACCATAAGTACATCTTTCAATCCGCCGTGGCGTACGGCCCACTCCCATGAGAGTGGGGGAAATAACACTCCACTCGCGGAATATAAATTGCGAAGCGGTCACATGTAGTCATGCACAATCAACATTCCACCCTGAATATGTCGGGAAAATAAATACTCAAGTAAATGACATATTTCTCTTTTAAAAACCACAAACTAGTATTTAAATCCTTTCTTGAAATTCATTTGCCAAGTTTAATAATATTCAATAATATCACCTTATCAGGTATGCAATTATCCACGAAGGAAAATCAATTCTCTTTCTAGCTGATTAACAAAATGAACTCTAGTATTCTTTAGATATTCAATTACGATTTCGATTATATTAACAGTGTAATATTACAGCAGGATCACAGGTACAACAGGTAAGGCATGCTAGTGGGTCCTAGACTACTCGGACGTGGCATAATAGTAGCTACGCACAGACTCCCATCACCTCGTGCGTACGTAGCCCCCGCAGATAGTAGCACATGCTAAATTAGTTCATCTAGGGGGACAATTCCTCCTCACAAAGTTAGAAAGGAGACTTACCTCGCTCCGAAGTCCCATAACCGGCTTCCAAGCCCTTCGGACGACTTCCATGGATGCACAACGCCCCAAAACTACCAAATAACGGGAAAAGCAATGAAAATTCATCCTAATACTCGCAACAAATTCAAATTATATACTTTCCCAACTCCGCTCGGTGAATTGACCAAAATGCCCTCGGGCCCACGTGCCCGGAATCCGAAATTTCTCGAAGATATATTCTACCCATAGTCTTATTAACTCAAATATACAATTTACTCTAAATTCCATGCTCAAATTTCGTGGTTAAAATCCAAATACAAATTCTAGGTTTCTTTAAGATTTTTCCCAAATTTTCCTACAAGTCCTCATGTATAATCCCATGTAATAACCTTGTATTTAACTTAGAAACATGAAGGAATTACTTACCTATCATTGCATGAAGAAATCCTCTCTTTGAAGCCTCCCAAAATCATCCAAACAAAAAGAAAATGGAAGCAATTGACCAACAATCTCGGTTTTAAAACATTCTTCCCAGGCCATTTTTCGCACCTGCGATCCAACTCTCGCACCTACGATTCTGCAGGTGCGACCAAACCTTCGCACCTGCGGCTTTCCTCAGCTCAAGCCAACTTCACACCTGCGCCCCATAGCCCGCATCTGCGACTTCGCAGGTGCAGAAATATCATCTCACCTGCGCTCCCAGCCAGGCCACCACTTCTTCGCATTTGCGGCCAAAGCCTCGCAGGTGCGGTCACACCAGATGACAGCAAATTCCAGCTCCTCTTCTAGCTTCAAATATTGATCCGTTAACTACCCGAAATCCACCTAAGGCCCTTGGGACCCCGTCCAATTATACCAACCTGTTCCATAATGCGAACTTGCTCGAGGCCTCAAATCACATCAAACAACATTGAAATCATAAATCGCACCCAAATCCCAACTTTATGAACTTAGAAATTTTCAACTTCTACATCTGATGCCGAAACCCATCAACTTCTACATGTCATATTTGACATTACAGACCTACTCCAACTTCCAGAATCACATTCCGACCCCGATATCAAAATGCCCACTTCCGGTCGGATTTTTCAAAAACCTTCGAATTTCTATCTTTAGCCAAATGACTTCAAAATAACCTACGGACATCCGAATTCACATCTGATCGCGCTCCCAACTCCAGAATCACAATACAAAGCTATTCCCAGAATCCGAATCCCAAACGGACATTAATATCACTGAAATGCGCTTCAAGCCAAACTTAGGAAATTCCTTCAAAAATGCTGACTTCCACAATATACGCCGAAACGCTCCCGGGTTATCCAAACCCCGATCCAGACATACTCCCAAGTCCTAAATCATCATACGAACCTGCAGGAGCCTTGAAATCCTGATTCTGAGGTCGTTTACTCAAAATTCCAATCTTACTTGATTCTTCCAACTTAAGGCTTCCGAATTGAGAATTTTCTTTCCAAATCAACTCTAAGCTTCCCGAAATTCAATTCCGACCACACCCACGGGTCATAATACCTGAAACGAAGTTCATCACGGCCTCAAACCGCTAAACGACGCGCTAGATCTCAAAACAACTGGTCGGGTCGTTACACATCCACTGGGTCGCGAACGCGAAGGCTTCGGGGGGACTGCCTTACGCGAATGCGTAGATAGCCTCGCGAAAGTGAAGGCCTTAGGACTCTGTGCATCGTGATCATGACAGGCCTCTCACGAACGCGATGAAGGCATGTCCAGTGTTTTAAAACAAACTCCAAAGACGAGATTTTTTCAAAATTTCTTATTTTCTTCACTAGAACTCAACCTTGGGCGATTTTTGAAGTGGGAATTCAACATCAAATCATAGGTTCGTGATCTTAAACTCATTCCTTTCAATTTCCATCAACACCTATTAGATTTTTAATCCTAAATCTTATTCTTTAAGCGTAGAAATTAGGGATTTTAGGAGAATTGGGGATTTTTTAAATTTGGAATTTAGACCTTGATTTGGGGTCAGATTCCGGAACTAATTACATATTCGGGCTCGGGGGTGAATCGGTAAACGGATTTTTGTCTGAACCTCGAGTTTGGACCAAGCGGGCCCGCGTTCGGTTTTTTTATCTTTTTGAGAAAATTCGGGAAATCTGTAGTTATTCATTAAAGTTGATTCCTTTAGCGATAATTGATGGTATTAAGCTATTTGTGACTAGATACGAGTGGGTTGGAGGTGAATTCTAAGGGAAAAGTAGTGCTTGAGCAGTGAGTGACATACGAATCGAGGTAAGTGTCGTGTCTAACTTTGGCTTGAGGGAGTAGGTATTATGTGTTTATTTGCTACGCATTTGGTTGTTGAGTACGATGTATAAGTAAGGTGACGAGCATCTATGCGTAGTTGTCGAGTCATATCATGCTAGTGAAATTCTATCCTTTGTGAATCTTGCAGTCTTTAATCCTACTATCCATGCTTAGTGTTGTTATTAAAGATGTTGGTGACTTATATCTGGAGTTAATGAGAGTTGATAACTTCTGAATATTGATAAAGTACTGGCATTTTTGTGAAACTTCTATTTATCCGTTGTCATTGATTATGTGACTTGTGAGGAAGAATGTAAAGCACGAAGGGTGATGTCGTGCATGCATTATTTATATTGTGAGGAAGAGTGTAAAGCACGAAGGGTGATGTCGTGCATGCATTATTTATATTGTGAGGAAGAGTGTAAAGCACGAAGGGTGATGTCGTACCATGATATGTGAGTGTTAATGCACGATGGGTGATGTCGTACCATGATATGTGAGTCTTAATGCACAAAGAGTGATGTCGTGCCATGATATATGAGTGATAAAGCACGAAGGGTGATGTCGTGTATATTATAAGAGGTTTAATGCATGAAGGGTGATGTCGTGTCGTTCTATTTATTTATTTGGTGAGGTTGAGAGTAAAAGCACGAAGGGTGATGCCGTGCAGTTTTCCTTTGCTATTAATTGCTTAAATTGTTCGCGGATTACTATTTAATTCTGTCTTTTCGTTATTCTCACTCCTTATATTGAAATCCTCCATTGTATGTTCCCTTCCCATTATTACTGCTTTATTTCCTTACTATTGTTGTTGCCTTTAGCATGATTATATTGTTCAGGTTATATGTGAGTGTCTTTTCCTAGCCTCGTCACTACTTTGCTGATTTTAGAATCGACACTTACCAGTACATATCGGTTGTACTGATATTGCTTTCTGCACTTTCTGTGCAGATCCAGGTATTGGTCCGAGCTGATTCTGAGATCATAGCTGACTTCTACGCAAGATACCCGAGGTAGATCTGGCGATATCCGCAGATTCTTGGAGTCACCTCCTATATGCTTATTTACTGTTTCCTTTAGTTCACAAACAGTTATACATTTTTCTTTCAGCCAAATATTTGTAGTAAATTCTTAGTAGTCTGTGAATTGTGACTCCAGATCAAGGGTAGTTAGACATATAAATTTCGCTTGCGCAGTATCATTATGCAAATTTCGTTTCCTTAATTTAATTACCAGGTGTTGGGTTGTAGTGGTTCTCCGTATATTATAATATTGTTATGTTTTGAACCTCTAATGTTGGCTTGCCAAGCAAGTGCAGCGTTAGGCGTCATCACGATCCTGGCAGTGGGAATTCGAGTTGTGAAAAGTTGGTATTAGAGCACTAGGTTGCCTAGGTCTCACAATTCACGGAAAAGCTTAGTAGAGTCTGGGGGATCGGTACGGAGACGTCTGTACTTATCTCCTAGAGGAGATAAAGTTAGGAACAAGTCCACTTTTATTCAACTCTGTCGTGCGATTCTTGTTAACCCAATACTGATTGAACTCTTCTATTCTTATTCTCTCGCAGAAGGCAAGAAAACGTATCGTTTCTTCCGCTGATCAGCAACCGGGTCCTCCAGCAACAGCTCCTACAAGGGGCAGAGGATGAGGTCATGCCAGAGGTCGAGGCAGGGGCAAGGCTTATCCCAGGGCCCGAGCAGAAACTCAAACTGCAGAGCCTCAGGTAGAGTTCTATGAGGAGGTTCCAGCTCAGGCCATTCCGGTAGGACCATCTCAGGTCCTAGAGGGGTTTATTGCCACCCCGGTGCTTCAGGATGCCTTGGTCCGATTAGTGGGCCTTATGGAGAGTGTGGCCCAGACTGGTGCGTTCCTAATGGCACCAGCCGTATCTCAGGCTAGAGGAGGAGCCCAGACTCCTGCCACCCACACTCCGGAGAAGATGGCTCCCCAGTTTCAGACTCCAGCCACCCATCCAGTTGGGGTAGTTCAGCCGGTTGCTACAACACCGCCCGTTGATGGGGAAACTATGTCCTCCGAGGGTTTGTGAATATTGGATAGGCTTACCAATCTTTTCCTAGTTCATTTTAGTAGTGCCACTTCAGAGGATCCCCAGGAGTACCTTGATAGCTGCAATGAGGTTCTTCGAAACATGGGTATATTGGAGACCAATAGGGTCGACATTGCTGCTTTTCGGATGACTGGTTCCGCCAAGAAATGGTGGTGAGATTATTTATTGACTAGACCAGCTGGGTCGCCTTCTCTTACTTGGGATCAATTCTCGCATCTCTTCCTAAAATAGTTTTTGCCTATCACTACGAGAGAGGAGCTTCGCTGTCAGTTCGAGCGTCTCCAGCAGGGAAGCATGATTGTTACTCAATATGAGACCCGTTTCGTGGATTTGACCCGCCATGCCATTCTTTTGCTCCCCACAGAGAGAGAGAGAGAGAGAGAGAGAGGGTGAGGAGGTTTATTGAGGTGTTTCTTAGCCTATCAGATTGCAGATGGCGAAGGAGATGGGGAGCGATATCTCTTTCCAGGAACCAGTGTGTCCAGCCGAGTTGAGATGGTTCTTGGATTGGGAGGTCAGGGGCCAGACAAGAGACCTCACCATTCCGGTGGATTCAGCAGTGCCTCATCTGGAGGCGGGGGTACTTATGGTAAAGGAAATTTCATTCAGTGAAGCTGCATCGGCCGGGCTACCCAACTAATACGCCCGCCGCCACTGATAAGTCGTTCCCTTAAGCTAGAACATAGTAAAAGCAAACACACTCGTCTCAACAATATCCATAGTGCGTAGGATTCTATGGCACTCCTCCAGCAAACCATGTGCACTCTCTGAAGCCAAACTGCTGAATGTAGGAGGGTTATATCTCTTGAACCTTGCAAATCTAAGTTGCCCTTCCTCGGATGCTGCTACTCTGACCATGAGCTGAACTGGAACCACAGGTTGTGTCACCGTGACACCTAGAACCTGACCAACGTGAACTCGCTGCTCTGGAGTGTGGGCGGCGGGAGTCTGGGTCCTCCCCCGGTCTGTGAAGTAGCTGGTGCAACCGGAATCAACCCCGCCTAAACCAATATACCGAACATGCTCAGGAACTATGCTAAAGTCCCCTGAAATCCAGGGGTAACAGAAGGCGCCTCTGGTACCTGACCCCCAAATGGAACTACTAGGGACTCCTCAACTGCTGCTCTAGTAAGTGCCCTGGCTGCGGCACATGCTCCTCGTCGGCCTCTTCCTTTGACCCTAGCGACATCTTCTCTGAGGGTAATATCATCAGGAACCGCAACTCGTGTCCTCACCATTTGTGAGAGAATGGAATGATAAATTTCAAACTTCAAGATCAATGAACTCGCACGATAGGAATGAAGGAAGTGAAATTGTCCTAATAGTTCTGTAGCCTCTCGAAGATAAGTATATACGTCTCCGTACCGATCCACAAGACTCTACTAAACTCGATTATGGCTCATAGCACCTATGAACCTAGATCTCTGATACCAACTTGTCATGATCCAATTTCCCCTCCGTTGGGTATCGTGATGGAACCTAGTCTTAGGACTAGGTAAGCCTAACCTTTTATGAATAAAAACAACAACTAAAGAAAATCTAATAGTTTCGATATGGAAACCATTACGTAATTTTACAATTTCTCAAAACAGGTAGTACAAGTCATAAGTTCTACTACTATTGTTTGGAAATAAGTAAAAACACTTGAATACAATGTAAGAAGGTGACTCCGAAGCCTGCGAACGCAGCGGCAGGTTTACCTTGAGTCTCCTCAGCAGGGATCTGCACAGCTATTAATGATCAATACCTGGATCTGCACAAGAATGTGCAGAAGTGTAGTATGAGCACACCACAGCGGTGCCCAGTAAGTATCAAGATTAACCTCGGTGAAGTAATGACGAGGACTAGTCAAGACACCCACTGGTCTGATAAACTGAACAAGCATAAGTATAGGAATGAAGGAACATGGCATCTATCTAATGACTACACAATAGGGCTAACAACATAACAGCTACAATAAGGAAGGAAAACAACAAATAACAACGGAACACCATAATAAGACACAGAAGGATAGACGAGAACACAACCCATATTTGATAGTTACAATACAGTAAGGGCAAGTAGTAAATCAGCACTGTAATAGTTTTCCACATCAGGCCTTAGACAACAACCCCAATAAATTAGTCAAATGCTTCAAGTGTAAACTTTCACCCGTAAGTTCTTATATTGGAATCTTTAAAATATGATCTTTTTCAATAGGAAATTCTTTTGAAATATACTTCCTTCGAATATAACTTTTCAAATAAAAATCATTCAAACATAGTTCTTTCAAGATAAATGCTTTTCAAATATACTTTTCAAATAATGTCTTCCAAACATAGTTTCTTCAAATAAATGTTTTTCAAATAATGTCTTTCAAACATAGTTTCTTCAAGGTAAATGCTTTTCAAGTACAACTTTTCAAGTAAATATCTTTCGAGTATAGGTCACCCTGTGACACCCAAGAATAGAAGATTAATAGCTCTGAACACAGATAAATCAACAGGAAAATCTATCGGGATCCCGTCCCGTAGTCTTGAACTTATTATGCAGTACAGGGGGATCTCCCGAAATGCGTCCGTAGTCCCAAAATAAATATGCAGTACAGGGGGATCTCCCGGAATGCGTCCGTAGTCCCAAAATAAATATGCAGTGCTGGGGGGATCTCCCGGAATACGTCTGTAGTCCCAAAATAAATATGCAGTATAGGGGGATCTCTCGGAATACGTCTGTAGTCCCAAAATAAATATGCAGTACAGGGGAATTTCCCGGAATACGTTCTTAGTCCCAAAATAAATATGTAGTGCTGGGGGATCTCCCGGAATATGTCTGTAGTCCCAAAATAAATATGCAGTGCTGGGGTGATCAACTAGAATACATCTGTAGTCCCAAAATAAATATCCAGTGCAACCAACAAAGACAACAATTATAGCACGGCAGAAGCAACAATGACAGTAATACAAAGTACGGCGAGTAAATCAATACAAGAACTTTAAATCACAAAGGAAACATTAGAACTCATTCACAAGGAATAATCACTGTAAAGAATGCTAAGTTTAAAGAGAACAGCTTAACCAGGGAAAAACAGAAACGTAGCAACGAATCCACAATATTCAAGTCCACACTAAGAAGCCAACACCAGTCAAAGAATTCCAAATAAAGGAAAGTCGACTAAGATATAGGTTATCTAAACTCCTTTTGAGGTTGATCAATTATGAGAGATATTCAACAATTCAAATAAGGGTAAGCAGCAAAAGATAATCATAACTCCAATTAAGGCTAAACAATTATAAGATGAGACACTAATAATTTCAATTAAATATAGGCAGCTTATGAAAATATAGCATGACGATAGAAGAGGTAAAACCTTCGGTGAAGTCAAATCAGGTTCAAGTAGACAGTAAGGGTGAATCCTACAATTATCTCTAATCAAAGCATGTAGAGGTGAAACTAGCAAATAAGAACTCAAGCATATCAAGAACAACTTCATACACGGTGAATATAAGGACCTAAGAACCCTAAAAGGCAAACTTCCCACAAATAAGTCTGAGCACGCACTCGTCACCTCGCGTATACGGACTACAATCAACATAGAAGACTCGAAATCCTAATGGGTAGTTCCTCCCACAAAAGGTTAGGCAAGATACTTATGTCGAATCGCTCAACTCAATCAAAACCACTCTCTTGCCACGAGTATCTAACTCCGAATGGTCCAAATCTAATCAAATAAATTGCATAATGTAAATAATACTACAAGTAACTACTTTAGCTAATGAATTTGAAGCTAAGGAAAGTATATAGGAGAAATTGACCAAAACGCCTCCCCGTGCCCATGTATCGTAATCGGGTAAAAATAACAAATTACAAACATCCATGCACTCACGAGTCTAACTATACCAAATTTACTCAAATCCGATACCAAAATCTCGATCAAAACCCCAAAATTCTACCTCAGAATTTTTCTCAAATATTCCCCAATTTTCCACTCTAAATCACTAATTTAATGTTGAAACTAAAGACATAATCATGGGAATTAACCAAAACTAGGTAAGAATCACTTACCCCAAACACCTACGCAAGAATCTCTCCAAAAATCTCCTTCTACCGAGCTCCCAATTAAATTTTGTGATATGAACTCTAAACCCTTATTTTTGAACTTTAAATTTGCCCAGGTGTTCCTTCTTCTCGTTCGCGGGCCACCCATCGCGTTCGCGATGAATAAAAACCCTCAAAAGCCATTTCCAAACTCTTCTCAAACAGCCTCTAGTATAATGGCCATAACTTTTGGTACAAAACTCCAAATGACAAATGGTTTAATTTTTTGAAAACTAGACATCAAGATATACAACTTTTATGTTTCGGTCATCTTTCAGATCCTTATAGATTTTGAGATATACAATTTTCTTCTTCATCTTCTCGGACAATCTGTAGTGTACCAGCCATAACGTTTTGTACACATATCCAAATACTAAATGGTTTACTTTTCTGAAAAGTAGACACAAAGGGCTACAACTTTCGTTTGAATATCTTCAAATTTCTTATAGATTGTGAGATATGATCCTCCAAAGTCAGACATATGTAACAGAGATTTTCTTCTTCGCGAACGCGAGGATCTCTTCGCGAACCCGAAGAACAACACCATCATCAGCTATTGCAAAACAGCCCAAAATGATCTGAAACCACCCCGAAACACACCCGAGGCCCCTGGGGCCCCGTCCAATCACACAAACTAGTATCGTAACATAATACGGACCTGCTCGAAGCCTCAAATCACCTCAAACCACATCAAAATCACTAATCGCATCCCAATTCAAGCTTAATGAACTTTAGAGATTCAAACTTCTACATTCGATGTCGAAACCTATCAAATCACGTCTGATTGACCTCAAATTTTGCACAAGAGTCGCTTTCGACATTACTGACCTAATTCAACTTTCGAAATCACAATCCGACCCCGAATCAAAGAGTTCACTTCCGGTCAAACTTCTCAAAAACCTTCAAATTTCTAACTTTTGCCAAATTGCCTCAATTACTCTACGGACCTCCAAATCCTAATCCGGGCACACGCCTAAGTCCAAAATTACCATACGAAGCTGCTGACAGCATCCAAAACTTATTCCGGAGCTGTTTACACCAAAGTCAAATTCCTGCTAAATTCTCACCACTTAAGCTTCCAAAAATAAAACATTCCTTCCAATTCGACTCTGAATCATCCGGTAGCTGAATTCAACAACGCAAGTCGATATACATAATATGAAGCTGTTCAAGACCTTACACCACTGAACAGAACTTAAATTCTCAAAATGATCAGTCGGGTCGTTACAGTTATTCAAGTCGACAGGGTCAGTTTACCGGTCAGCAGCCCCAGCAGCCGAGGTCATGTTACACTTGTGGTGACCCAAGGCACATTTCTAGATATTTCCCTTGCACTTTGAGAAGTTCAAACTACTAGAGTTCTCATACCAGGTTTCGGCACCAGCTGTCGCACCGCCTGCCCAGCCAGCTAGAGGTAAGGGTCAGGTACCCATAGGTAGGGGCCAGATTGTTAGAGGTGGAGGCCAGGCAGCTAAAGGTGGAGGCCCTCCAGTCAGAGGTCATCCTAGAGACATGGTTTAGGGTGGTTGGGCCCAGCCCCAATGTTTTGCCTTTCCAGCAAGACCAGAGGTTTGAGTGCTTCGATGTTGTTATCACCGGTACTGTTTCAATTTGCAGTAGAGATGCTTCAGTTCTATTTGATCAGGGGTCTACTTGCTCCTATGTGTCATCTTATTTTTCTTCATATTTGGTTGTGCCCCGTGATTCCTTGAGCGCCCCTGTTTATGTGTCCACTCCCATGGGGGACGCTATTACTATAGATCGTGTGTATCGCTCGTGTGTGGTCGCTATTGGAGGTCTTGAGACCAGTGTAGACCTTTTTCTCTTTGATATGGTTGATTTCGATGTCATATTAGGCATGGATTGGCTGTCACCTTATCACGCTATCTTGGACTATCATGCCAAGACAGTGACCTTAGCCTTGTCGGGGTTGCCTCGACTAGAGTGGAGAGGGACTCCTGGCCATTCTTCTAGCGGAGTTATTTCTTATATGAAGGCTCAGCATATGGTCGAGAAGGGGTGTTTGGCCTATTTGGCTTATGTTCGTGATTCTAGTGCTGAGGTTCCTTCTATGGATTCTATGCATGTTGTTCGTGAGTTTCTTAAGGTATTTCCTGCAGACCTGCCGGGGATGCCACCCGACAGGGATATTGACTTTTGCATTGATCTGGCTCCGGGCACTCAGCCCATTTCCATTCTGCCATACCGGATGGCCCAACCAGAGTTGAAGGAACAGTTGGAGGATTTTCTTGATAAGGTCTTCATTAGACCTAGTGTCTCGCCATAGGGTGCGCCGGTTTTGTTCGTGAAGAAGAAGGATGGATCTATGAGGATGTGTATAGATTATCGGGTTGCGAACGCGAACGCCTCGGAGGGGGGACTGCCTTACGCGAATGCGTAGATAGCCTCACGAACGCAAAGGCCTTAGGCCTCTGTGCATCGTGATCGCGACAGGCCTCTCGCGAACGCGATAAAGGCCTGTCCAGTGTTTTAAAACAGACTCCAAAGACGGGATTTTTTCAAAATTTCATATTTTCTTCACTAGAACTCAACCTTGGGCGATTTTTGAGTGGGAATTCAACATCAAATCATAGGTTTGTGATCTTAAACTCATTCCTTTCAATTTCCATCAACACATATTAGATTTTTAGTCCTAAATCTTATTCTTTAAGCGTAGAAATTAGGGATTTTAGGAGAATTGGGGATTTTATAAATTTGGAAATTTAGACCTTGATTTGGGGTAGGATTCTGGAACTAATTACATATTTTGGCTCGGGGGTGAATGGGTAAACGGATTTTGGTCCGAACCTCGAGTTTGGACCAAGCAGGCCGGGGGTCATTTTTGACCTTTTTGAGAAAATTCGGGAAATCTGTAGTTATTCATTAAAGTTGATTCCTTTAGCGATAATTGATGGTATTAAGCTATTTGTGACTAGATACGAGTGGGTTGGAGGTGAATTCTAAGGGAAAAGCGGTGCTTGAGCAGCGAGTGGCATGCGAATCGAGGTAAGTGTCGTGTCTAACTTTTGCTTGAGGGAATAGGTATTATGTGTTTATTTGCTACGTGTTTGGTGGTTGAATACGATGTATAGGTGAGGTGACGAGCATCTATGCGTTGTTGTCGAGTCATAGCATGCGAGTGAAATTCTATCCTTTGTGAATCTTGCAGTCTTTAATCCTACTATCCATGCTTAGTGTTGTTATTAAAGATGTTGGTGACTTATATCTGGAGTTACTGAGAGTTCATAACTTCTGAATATTGATAAAGTACTGGCGCATCTTTGTGAAACTTCTATTTATCCGTTGTCATTGATTATGTGACTTGTGAGGAGGAATGTAAAGCACGAAGGGTGATGTCGTGCATGCATTATTTATATTGTGAGTAAGCGTGTAAAGCACGAAGAGTGATGTCGTACCATGATATGTGATTGTTAATGCACGACGGGTGATGTTGTGCCATGATATGTGAGTGTTAATGCATAAAGGGTGATGTCGTGCCATGATTTATGAGTGATAAAGCACGAGGGGTGATGCCGTGTATATTATAAGAGGTTTAATGCACGAAGGGTGATGTCGTGTCGTTCTATTTATTTATTTGGTGAGGTTGAGAGTAAAATCACGAAGGGTGATGCCGTGTAGTTTTCCTTTGCTGTTAATTGCTTAAATTGATCGCGGATTACTATTTAATTCTGTCTTTTCGTTATTCTCACTCCTTATATTGAAATCCTCCATTGTATGTCCCCTTCCCATTATTTCTGCTTTATTTCTTTATTGTTGTTGTTGCCTTTAGCATGATTATACTGTTCAGGTTATATGTGAGTGTCTTGTACTAGCCTCGTCACTGCTTCGCGGAGTTTAGGCTTGACACTTACCAGTACATGGGGTCGGTTGTACTTCTATTGCACTCTGCACTTTCTGTGCAGATCCATGTATTGGTCCGAGGTGATTCTGAGATCATAGCTGACTTCTACGTAGGAGACCCGAGGTAGATCTGGCGATGTCCGCAGATTCCTGGAGTCCCCTCCTATATGCTTATTTATTGTTTCCTTTAGTTCACAAACAGTTATACATTTTTCTTTCAGCCAAATATTTGTAATAAATTCTTAGTAGTTCGTGAATTGTGACTCCAGATCAAGGGTAGTTAGACATATAAATTTCGCTTGCGCAGTATCATTATGCAAATTTCGTTTCCTTAATTTAATTACCAGGTGTTGGGTTGTAATGGTTCTCCGTATATTATAATATTATTATGTTGCGAACCTCTAATGTTGGCTTGCCTAGCAAATGCAGCGTTAGGTGTCATCACGGTCCCGACGGTGGAAATTCGGGTTGTGACATGCACTCATTTCATTTTATAACAGCTCCTTAGTTTTTTCTTTATATAGCTAGCTAAATGCAACTAATATTCATTAATTTAGGAGCTTACACTTTTTAATTTAATTTTTATTTTATAACTCAAACACATTATTTTAAAAAATTTATGTAAAATATAAAATAATTTATTCATTGATA
The DNA here is from genome assembly GCA_005239505.1 of Nicotiana paniculata. Classification (NCBI taxonomy): domain Eukaryota; kingdom Viridiplantae; phylum Streptophyta; class Magnoliopsida; order Solanales; family Solanaceae; genus Nicotiana; species Nicotiana paniculata. The sequence goes on along the minus strand of ML350651.1, from coordinate 44,387 downwards.
TGGGGACAAGCGCAAAGTATGTATCCTAAGAAAATTGATTTATATTGGACAAAATAGTTATTTAATTATTTTTTAAATATATTTAAAATTTTATTTAATTATTTTCTAATATTTAGGAATAATCATTTAATTAGTTTTTTAATATTTACCACTTTAAAACCAACAAACAATTTACTTATTAAATTTTTCTTATTTAAACTATGTCCTATTATTTAGGAATTTAAAATTAATTAAAATTCTTCTAAAAACTTAGTTTCCATTTAGGCGAAACTTCAAGCTTTGTCGTTTTCCTTTTCTTCAAAAAACTTTCGTGCATACTCTTTCTCTTCGATTTATAACCTCAAATCCTTTCCTTACTAATGAGATTTCAAAAAACTTACTAAGTATCTTTGTAGAGAGTATTACTTGAGATTCATAATATTCTTAGTTTTACAGCTTGCTACCAAGAATTTATGAGATTTTGTTGCCACAAATCTTGATTGATTATATTCTTTGATTTTATAGTGCGGCTATTTATTACTCTATTATATTATTTATTACATGTGTTGTTTTATGGAGAATTATGCTCCTTATCACTTTGCCTAATGATCCATTAGAAAATGACTCACGTTTAAAGTCCTTACCTGACATGGCTTAGATTGTACACAATCTAAAAATTACTTTTTATTAGTTAGCCCACCTCATTTAATTATTTTCTTCTTCTTTTCTTCGTTCTTATTCTCCCTCTATCACGATTTGCACCCCAAAATTTCTCTACTATCATATTTGTTCTTTAATTCTCTTTCTAGATTCAAAGCTGATAACCTACTACATAAAGAATTATTTTTTTGGAGTCATATGAAGCTCACTTCCTCCGTTGGAATGGAGAGAATTGTGAGGTTCACTTGGTAGGTTGTTGGATCATCAAACTAGAAAGAAGATGTTAGTATTGTCTCGGTCTTATCCTCATTCCGCATGTAATTTTAATCTCAATGGTTGATTAAAAACTTGAAATATATAAGTCACCATTGATGAGCGTTCGAAGCTTCAATTTTAGAAATTAGATTGGGTGTTGTCCCAGTTGATTGGGATCATAAAGGGGAGTTCAAAACTCAATTTTGAAGTGATTTGGAATAGATTTAAGTTAGATTTGAGTTAAATTTCAGAAGATGCCCAAGGAAGAAGAATGTCACGACCCCAAAATCAACCCGGTCGTGATGGCACATATCGTGGAACTAGGCAAGCCTACACTCCTAATCAATTCGACTTTTATCAAAACATTATTTGAAAATTTAATCCTTTTCATCAGAGAAACCGAAATAGAAAGTAAAATCAACTCGAAATACTGTAAAAAAATGAATCCCAACATCTGGTGTCACTAAGTCATGAGCCAATACTACAGTTGTTCCCAAAATTTAACAAGACAATGTCTGTAAATAATCAATAAAATACACAAGGAAGATAGGGAAAGAGATAGGCGGGTCTGCGATCGCCAAGCAGCTACCTCTTCCTCCCCGAGAATGATCTGCAGCCAAAATGAACAACTGGCACTACCATGGTCAGGAATACCTAGATCTGCACACAAGGTGTAGGGGGTAACGTGAGTACACCAAATCAGTAAGTAACAAGCCCAAATTATGGGCTGAGAGGTAGTGACAGACTAAACCTCCACATTTACAACATAACCAAAATTTAGGCATGCTTTCAATTAATTAGACAGCTCAAGGTGATAAGACAGGTACGGTTCTGAACAGTTTGACATATATAACTCAATGTATTTTACATGCCAATGCATCAGCAGTATGAAATACATAATGTTCTCCCACTCTCCAATACTCGTCCAGTCAGTACTGTATATGGCTCGCATGGCCCAGGGAAGATCCATCTCAGAAAATATACACATCACACAGAAGTCACTCAGTACTGAGGAAGGCCGATCCAGCCCTATGGAGAAGATCCATCTCCAGATAATGATACATCTCATAATCACTCGGTACTGTATATGGCTCGATGGCCCAGGGAAGATCCATCCCAGAATACGTATACAAATCACTGACATCAATCGCTCAGTACCGGGGAAAAGCTGGCCAATCTAGCCTCATGGAGAAAATTCATCTCCGAACATAAAAACTTCGGACAAGATCCATGTCCAGGGAAGATCCATCCCTCAAATATCACTGCACTCACTTGGGGTGTGTTACAGATTCCGGAGGGCTCTTACAGCCCAAACGCTATCATAATCCAGATCCAGGAATAATCAATATAACATGCTATGGCGTGCAGCCCGATCCCATATCTGTCACTAATATCAAGCTCTAGGCCTTACTCGGTCATCACTCTCCAGTCTCGCTCACATGGGCCCGCAATGCATGAACTAGCCCGAATCCATGATATAACGTGCAAATCAACAATTTCCGAGACTGAGACAGGATATAATATGCTATGACAGGACTGACTATATAATTTCAATGAAACACATGAGATGATAGCAATAAATGACCACTCGGGTCTCAACAATAGACGACCGCTCGGGTCTGAACAAGATCGGCGTAAAGCCTTAACATAATATCTAGCAGGATTTCCTAACATGTTTAATTTAATCACATTGATAGAAGCACAAAATATCAACAAGAAAGATCCATTAAACAGTGCCATGGAATGAACCACGTCACAAGTCTCACGGTGCACGCCTGCACGCCCGTCACTTGGCATATGCGTCCAAATTCTAACCACATAACACGTAGTTCGGGGTTTCAAACCCTCATAACCAAGTTTGGAAGCGTTACTTACCTCAATCAAGCTGAAACTCTACTCCACAATGCCTTTGCTGCTCGACTCGGCCACATATCGCCCCGAATCTAACCAAAATAGTATTATAGCACATATCAGAATTCGATAAAAATAACAAAACTGGAATCCTTATTCACTCACGAGTCTACCCATATAAAATTCATCGAAATCCGACATCAAATGACCATTCAAATCCCCAAAAGAATTTCTCCAATTTTCTTCAATTTTCTCCCAACTTTCACTCCAAATTCCCAAATTAAATGATAGAAATCAAGACATAATCATGGAATTAAACCAAATATGAGTGAAGAACACTTACCCCAATCACTCCTCTGAAAATCCCCTTCAAAATCACCTTCTCCCGAGCTCTCTATTGAATTTTTAAATTATGGACTAAAACCCTCGTTTTGGGACTTAAACATTCTGCCCAGGTTTCACTTCATCGCGATCGCGGAAATTCCCACGCGATCGCGAAGCACAAAAAAATGTTTCCCCACAAATAACCTTACGCGATTGCGTGCACCACCCACGATCGTAATAAGCACTGCCGACACAACTACATGATCGCGGAACTGACCTTGCAAAATCGAAGAGGTAACCATCCTGCCCCTAGCTCAAATCCAACACTAAGCGAACACATGCTAATCCACGCGAACGCGATCCTCCATTTGCCACACCCTATGCGAACGTGGACCCCTGTTTGCGAATGCGAAGAAGAAACAAGCAGCCTCAGACCTTCCCTTACACGATCGCGCGCTTCCCTCCACGATCGCGATGAAGAGCAGAGAAACCAGATACAGAAGCACACCAGCACTGAAATCATAGAGAAATATAGCCCGAATCGATCCGAAACACGCCCAAGGGCATCGGGACCTCAACCAACCCTGCCAACATGTCCCATAACATCATCCAAACTTAGTCAAGCCTTCGAACCACCCAAAATGACATCAAAATACCAAATTAACCCCAAATTCAAGCCTAAGGATTTCTAAACTTCCGAAATTCGCCAACGATGTCGAAACCATCCAAACCATGTCCGAATGACATGAAATTTTGCACACACATCCCAAATGACAATACAAACCTATCCCAACTTCCGAAATTCCATTCCGACCCCGATAGATAATTTTTCCATTGTCAACCGGAATCGCCAAAAAAATCCAATTTCACCAATTCAAGCCTAATTCTACCACGAACCTCCGAATCACATTCCGAACACACTCCTAAGTCACAAATCACCTAACGAAGCTATCCAAACCATAAAAACCACATCCCGAGATCCTTTACCTATAAGTCAACTTCCGGTTGACTTTTCCAACTATTCTCCCAACTTAAGAGACTAAGTGTCTCATTTCTCTCCAGAACCACTCCTAACCCAAGCCAACCAACACAACACAACATAAATGAGCTAAACAACACAAAATGAAGCAGAAATGGAAAAAACGGGACTAAACTCTCGGAACGACCCATCGGGTCGTTACAAAGAAGAACATGTGAAGTTCCATTGATAGAATTCATTTGTATAATAATGTATAATATTGTATAAATAGTATATAATAATGTATAAACACATCTTATACATTATTATATATAAGGTTGATACATTAATTTACAAGTATTTGCTTGATTTTTCACATTTCTTCTTCTTCTACTACTACTACTACTACTACTACTACTACTACACTTATATACATAGTGTATCACGAACATTTCACTAATGTGCTTATACATCTTTATACACTTTTATACGACTATATATATAATGTACCTCTTTGTATAAAAGTGTATAACATTGTATAAAAGAGTATAAGTATCTATGACGAACTATTTTGTACGATTTTCACTTGTAATTCTTGTATAAACTCCAAATCTCTATCAAATGAATTCAAACTATGTATACAATCTACTTAGACTATTTCTAATAAGTTCAAAAAATTACCCACTCTAAATTTCACAGAATCATATTCAAAACTTAACAAGATTAGCATTAATGGAGATGGGATTTTAGGTTTCCCTCATATGTTTTTATATTTTCGTAGTTGTGACAGATATGTATAAACTTGAGAAAAAAGGAGAATGAATACTTCACGCATGAAGATATAGAGAATAAAATAAAAATCGAATCTAAGCTTATTGATATTTGGCTACACATCTGCAAACTTGTAACTAGACTAAAATACTGCAAGGTTAGCTTTTGAAGTGCAGTATTCCATAATTTTATCATTACTAGTTTTAGAATACTTACACGTGTATTATATTAAGGGTTACACAATTTTAAAAATCACGTAATATAAAAATAAAATTTTAGAAAGGGTAAGTTCTTGAAAATAAACTCAAATGGAAAAATCTTGCTCCACAAAAGTCCTTAGATGCCTTATTGTGATTTTAAACTTATTTTCTTTTACCTAATACTGAAAACAAATAAATCACAAACTTATTTTGCCTCTCTATCCCTTGGGTAGAGGTAAGGTCTGCATACACACTACTTTTCCCAGACTCCACTTATGAGATTTTACTGGATCGTTGTTGTTGTTGAAACAAATAAATCACAAAAATCTTTTCAAATAAAATAAATTAAAAAGTTAAATCGTTTGGTAGTTGAAATGAATGTGAAAACAAAAAATTAATACCAATACATTCATCTTAGAATGCATTTTATCTACTACTGTTTTTTTATTATTGATTTAAGTTTATATTTTTATCAATTTGACTTTTAATACTATAGAATAATTATTTTGCTTTTTTTTTTTAATATAAAATTTTAACTACCAATGCACTTCTTATAAAAAAAACTTTTATGTAGTCTAGTTGTTTTTCAACTTGAATTTTTTTTTTTTACTCATATAGTTAATTTGGAAAGAAATTGAATTGGATACTTTTAATTTCTAATTAGTTAATTAATTTAGATATTAATTATTTGCTCTCAACCTTAATGGAAATAATTTTTTTGTTGACTCAAATTCATATTATCTCATCTAAGCTTTAATATTTAAATTTAATAATAATTTTATCCAAGCATTTATAACGTGGAAAGTGTCGTTTTCCCTCTGAAGTTTTAATTAATATTAGTTTACCCAAATTTAAATTTAATTAGATATTTTTTATGATATAATTTAAGTACCTAAATTTTGAGTTTGTACATTATTCATGATTAACACATCTATCATTTTAGAACTTGCAATTTTTTGTTAAATTTTATATTACAATGCAAACACATATTTAATTAATATTATTTTATTTTAAATTTTTTTATTTTTAGCAAAATATCGTTCATCTTTTTTACCCTTTATAAATTAATTTCACACTAGATATTTTATAATATTTGTAACTTTAAAATTAAATTAAAAAATTATTAAATCTTTTCCTATTTGAATTAGGTAGAAATTCAGAATATTTTAGAATTTAAAAGTTCATTATAATTTTACCAAATTAAAGTATTTCTTTAAAGAAATAACTATCGATTTCGGTCCTATTTTCTTGTTGGAATCCATAACTTAACGTGAAAGGAACTTAAAAGTGAGGTGTTATTACTTGGCCTAATTTATAGGAAATTTTGAGGTAAAATCTTACTCAATCTCAAACTCATAAATATTAGGAGGTCTACATCGATCAAATAAGGAAAAATTTAATAAGATAAAATTTATTTGATTTTAAAATCCTAAATATTAATAAAATAATTAATTACATTCTTGTTCAATGTGAACACTATTTTAAAAGGCAAAAAAGGTAAATGACATTTCGCTGAGGGCCTTTCGTTCTTTTAATATAGTACTAGTTTTAGTAAGGAATTTTTACATTCCTATGCCACGTAGGAAACCTTATTACCATCAATGTTTAAGGTTTGACTTAATTACACTTAGTATACCAAATTATCAATTCTATACCATACTTAATTAAGGGTCTAATTAATTGGACGTTTTTTACTCCTTAATTAAAGGTGTCCATATATCCCACGTTTCTCTCTCCTAACTCCTCGCCCCACCCACGTTTTTACCCATACCCACGTTCTTTTTACCATTTTTCCTCTTCTGAAACCAAACAAAATTCCATTGCCCATTCTCCCAAGAGAAAATCCCCAACTGGGTTTGTTCAAAATTCTCTTTTTCTTCACTCTCTGGTGCTTGTCGAATTTAAATCACCCCTGAAACCAATCAACCCCTTACCCCTTCTTCTGACTTTGATTCAAATTTGATGGGAAAGTAGAAGCACTAAGAGAGTAAAATCAGTGAGAAAAGTGTTACCTGAAAGATGTATGAGAAAGAGAGAGAAAATGGAATTTGCAAAGAGAGTTATACACAAAGGTTCAATTAAAGGGAGAAAATAAGGAACCAGAATCTAATGCTGCAAACGAAGCTATCTTATAATTGTAGTTGTATCCCTCGGAATTCAAGTTTAAAGTACTATTGAAATTTGAAGTACGGATTTTATTATATATATGGGTTAGTCGAATTCAAATCACCCCTGAAACCAATCAACCCCCTACCCCTTCTTCTGACGTTGATTCAAAGATTCAACTTTTAAAGACTAAGTTTCACCCTGAAACCTTAAACTGATTTGTAGTTTTTTTTGTAGATGAAGAGAAAAATTTGTAGTCAATATTTTTTTTCAACATAGATTGTAGTTTAATTGTAGTATAAATATAGTAATTTTGTAGATACCCTTAAAAACAATACAGCTTTATACAGTACTTAAACTGATTTGAGATAAATAATTGGAGAAACGATATTGAGATCTAACGATTTTGAGATCTGTTTGACTTTGTAGTTTTTTTGTAGATGAAGAGAAAATTTTGTAGTCAACATTATTTTTCAACATAGATTGTAGTTTAATTGTAGTATAAATGTAGTAATTTTGTAGATACCCTATAAAATAACGATGTTGAGATCTAACAATATTGAGATCTGTTTGACTTTGTAGTTTATTTGTAGTTTTTTGTAGAATTTTTGTAGATGAAGAGAAAATTTTATAGTCAATATTTTTGTTCAACATAGATTGTAGTTTAATTGTAGTATGAATATAGTAATTTTGTAGATACCCTTAAAAGCAATACTGCTTTATACATACTTAAACTGGTTTGTAGTTAGTTTATTTGTAGATATATGTAGAATTTTGTAGATATTAACAGAAAATAAGACGTTCATAGAATTTGTAACATAACAATTTTAATCACCCCATAAGTCCTAAGACCAGCAGCATTTTTCCCCTCTCCTTTCTTCTTCTTCTCCATTCCTTCTTCTTCTCAAAAAATACAGAGATGAGACCCATTTTTTATAATCAGATTTTCCCCATTTAATTGTTCTATATCATTTCGTTTTTACAATTTGTCGATTGAGAAAAAAAGGATGAAGAACAGAGCATCGAAAGTTTTGGTTTCTACAATTCGAATTGATATTGTTGAATAATTGGTCGTCTTTTTGATTTCTGGTTTGAGGAAAAAACACGATGAGCTGATCTTTTCCAGAACTGAGTTCTACAATTGGATTTCAAATTGTTGAAGCTGAAAAAATTTCGTCGAACAGTGTTTTTGAAGAAAACAGTCGCTGTAATTTGATTTTAAATTGAAGATAAAAGGATTTCCGTTTCAAATTTGAACTATAGGTCGTAAAATCAATTAGAATATTCTGTTTTACGATTTTTAGTGCGCCTATTTAGGAAGATTCAGCTGCTAATAATTAGTAATTAATGATTGGTATAAAAATTGTAGAAAAAATGTGGACAGGCCAGGTAAATTAGAAAATATGCACATATTTAGTGATAAAGTTTCATATATGGTATAGGAAGGAAAAAATCCCTTTTAGTATACGTGCCTCGCACGTGTTGCCTAGCGATTATTGTAAAATTTAAATTTAAATTATTAAAATTAAAATAATTAAAATAAGATTAAATACCATAAATTTAAAATTATTCTGAATTCTTTCTTAAATATAAAAGTGAATAATAAGAATATTATCATGATTACGATATTAGAGTGACTCGAACTCATCTTTTTATTTAACCTCTAACAAAGAAAGTCGGAACAGTAAAAAATTGATATTTAACTTGTAAATATAGCAAAAAAAAGTTCCTATAATTGAAAATCTTACCAATACAATATAGTGTCCAAAATATATCACTAATGTTGTTCATTTAGATAAAAGTTCATTAGAGAAAAAAAAGAAGAAACTTAGATTATATGTTGAAGGAGTAAATCGAGATTGAAGATAGAATATTAGTTTAGGCATTGATAATTATAAAATTCTCACACTCAAATCTACAATAAGACTTAAAGAAAAATAATTATTCCTCAAGGGAAACCGAATTTTGCATACTATTGGCTTATTCATGCAAGAATTAGTTACTTGTTCTTTAAATCAAAATTAATAGGACTAAATCATAGCATGGAAAGGCACGATAAAATTGTAAAGTAGATTTTTTTGTCCAATTGAATAAAATTTAAAAATATTATATTGGTTAACAATATAAAGTTCCAATTTACTTGATTATTACAATTCAAAGATTAAAGAAGAATTATATCTAGAAAATAGTTAATCGGCCTCGATGTTTCATTGGCAATGGTGACAAATCAAATTTGCAAACAATGTCTATATAACCTATAAATTTATAGACTATATTAAAAGCCCAAAGACTTTTAGCGAAATATATTCTTTTATTTACCCTTTAAAAATAAAGTTTATATTAAATAAAAATGTAATTTATGTTACTTTCCTAAATAATGTGAAGTGCTCAAACATAAAAAAGAGAAGGACTACCTACTTTATTTCTATATATTATTTTATGTATTCTCTTTGAATTAATTCTTCTACATAACAAAGTAATGGTTATATTTGGATAAAAACTTCTAAACGTAATGGAGTTCTAAGTATATAAAATTTTGTTTCCTACTTTGATATCTAGTTGTTGAGTCACTCTTTTAATATTATATAATTTTATGTCAAAAAATAAAGATTTCTAACGTAAAGTATGCGCATATTCCAACTTTTGTTTTTTCCTTTTTTGGTGTTAGTTACTTTTTTAAATAAGGAAGAATTTATAAATACTCAAAATTTAGTTGATATCAAATACCTAAATATTAGGAAAGTAACTTAAATTACAATTGTATCCAATGTAAAATATATTTTTAAAGGATAAAAAAGACGAACGATATTTCGCTAAGGGCGTTCATGATTTTAATATAGTATAGATAGATATAGATATATTTAAAATTGTAAAATTTATATTTAAAATTAATAAAATTAAAATAATTAAAATAATATTAAATACCATAAATTTAAAATTAGTCTAAATTCTTTCTTAAATATAAAAGTGAATAATAAGAATATTATCGTAATTACTATATTAGAGTGACTTGAACTCATCTTTTTATTTAACCTCTAACATAGAAAGTCGGAACAATAAAAAATTGGTATTTAACTTGTAAATATCGCAAAATAAGTTCCTATAATTGAAAATCTTACCAATACAATATAGTGTCAAAAATATATCATTACTATTGTTCATTTAGATAAAAGTTCATTAGAGAAAAGAAGAAGAAACTTAGATTATACGTTGAAGGAGTAAATCGAGATTGAAGATTTCCACGACCCAAATTCTAACTCAGGTCGCGATGGCGCCCAACACCGCCGTCAAGCAAGCCAACCATTATCTACGAGTAATTCGGGTAGTTTGCAAAAAATATTTTTCAACACTTGCTTAACTTAGTTTTGAGACATTAAGTAGAAACGGATAACTTAGGCAAATTTAATGCAAAATAAATAATCATGAAGTCATAATTTACGATTACATCCCAAAATGAAGTCTACTAGCGTGTGCGTGCCAGGAACTAGTGTCACAAGTCTACATGCATCTAGTAGAATAATATCAAAAGAATAAAAGTATGTCATAATGTCTGAGTAAGTATAGACAGAAATAACAAAAGAATAGCTCCAGAGTGCTACTGGAAATTGCCAAGAAGAGCAGCTTACCGTGAAGCCTCGACCAGTAAACCTCAGGAACGAGCTCCGGACTGGAACCCAGATGCACCTGTCTCAGAACATGTACAATTAAGTAGAGTGTAGCATGAGTACATAAAATATGTACCCCAGTAAGTATCCCACCTAATCTCGAAGAAGTAATGACGAGAGGTCGACTTGACACTTACTAGGGTCCAAACAGTGTATTTAAGTGATAATTTAAAAGAGGACAACAAGTAAGCATGGATAGTAAGAAAATAAATATCGAACCGTAATAAAGTTGAAATATGTAATGAAGCATCAATTTACAAGTTTTCAGTTTGATCCTCCAGGATAATTCACAGCTCAACAGTCATAAACAATATCGGGCAAATAGCATGCGCATAGTGGAATAAGGACATCAGGCCTGAGCCAATATAATAATAATAATTGTGCACTACCGAAGGGTCGAATGACGCGAACCATAGATGCATCCATCAACCTGTCGTGGCGTACGGCTCGCTCCCATGAGAGTAGGGGAAAGAATCACTCCGCTCGCGAAATATAAATTGCGAAGCGGTCGCATGCAAACACAACATCTTTCTTTCAATTCTTTTCAAATAAAAATTCCTTTAAAGCGTCAAATCCTCGGTTTTCTTAAAATCAAAGTTGCATACAATGAAGTTACAAAGCATATAACTTAATTTAATGGAATTCACATGGCATGGTGTGGGCCTAACTACCCGGACATAACGATAATAGTCACTATGCACGGCATCTCGTCACGTCGCACGTACGTAGTCCCCCACAATAATGACACGTAATCATTTAATTCACCTATGGGGAAAATTCTCTCTTACAAGGTTAGAAAGGAGACTTAACTCGCGTCAAGTCTACTTCCCGGGTCAAGAATGCGCCTGAATCTCCAAATTCGTCGCCTAAGGACTCGAAACTAGTCAAATATTGCATAAATAAATCAATCTATACTTGAAAGTATGAATTTCCCTATTTAAATGATTATTTCAACCCAAATTGCAAAATCCCAAAATACGCCCCCGGGCCCACATGCTCGGATTTCGAATTTTTTTTGAAGGAAACTATCACCCATGACCTAAGGATCGATATTATATAGTTTTTGTTTCATTCCTCAACAAATTCCTTGGAAATTTTTCATTTTTGTCAAAAATCTAGGTTTTTACTCTAACTCATGGTTTCAACTATTTGTGGTGTTAATCTACCTAACAATTCAAGTAATAAGTAAACTCATAGTAAAGATTGCTTATGTCACAGTAGCTAGGTCGAATACCCTCCTTGAATGCTCTCAAGATTGCTTAAGAATGATAAGAAATGGTAAAAAATGGCTAAGTCCCGTGTTTAAAAGGAAGTGCACTGCCTACAGGCTTTTCGCACCTGCGGCTCGAGGACCGCATCTGCAAGAAAAATCCCGCACCTGCGGCGGGAAGTCCGCACCTGCGGCTCCGCTTCTGCAGAAAGAGGCCCGCACCTGCGAAAATTGGGAACTCCCTCAGGAGTCACACCTACGAGACTGGGACCGCAGGAGCAGTCTCGCACCTGTGACTGGACCTCCGCAGGTGCGGTCGCACCAAACTTGGTGCACCAGCTGTCATTTTAGGCTGGTTTTTACCTTGCTCGATGCCCGAATGGCATCTGGGCCCACCCGAGACCTTTCACGTACGTAGACCCCCATAACAATGACACATAATTATTTAATTTACCTATGGGTAAAATTCCCTCTTACAAGGTTAGAAAGGAGACTTACCTCGCATCAAGTCTACTTCCCAGGTCAAGAATGCGCCCGAAACTCCAAATGCGTCGCCCAAGGACTCGAAACTAGTCAAATATTACATAAATAAATCAATCTATACTTGAAAGTATGAAATTTCCCTATTTAAATGATTATTTCAACCCAAATTGCAAAATCCCAAAATATGCCCCCGGGCCCACTTGCTTGGATTCCGGAAATTGTTTTGAAGGAAACTCACTCATGGCCTAAATTTAGATCAATATTATATAGTTTTTGTTTGATTCCTCAATAAATTCCTTGGAAATTTTCCATTTTTGTCAAAAACCTAGGTTTTTACTCTAACCCATGGTTTCAACTAATTGTGGTGGTAATCTACCTAAAATTCAAGTAATAAGCTAAATTCATAGTAGAGATTACTTACCTCATAGTAGCTAGGTCGAATACCCTCCTTGCATGCTCTCAAAATCGCCCAAGAATGAAGAAAAGTGGTCAAAAATGGCTAAGTCACGTGTTTAAAAGGAAGTGCACTGCCTACAGGCTTTTCGCACCTGCGGCTCGAGGATCACACCTGCGGTCTCGCATCTGTGAGAAAAATCTCGCACCTGCGGTGGGAAGTCCGCACATGCGACTCCACTTCTGTATAAAGGAGCCCGCACCTGCGACTGAACCTCCGCAGGTGCGGTCGCACCAGATCTGGTGCCCCAGCAGTCATTTTAGGCTGGTTTTTGCCTCGCTCGATGTCCGAATGGCATCTGGGCCCACTCGATACCCCGTCCAAATATACCAACAAGTTCTAAATCATAATACGGACTCGCTCGAGCCTTCAGAACACCCAAAACAATGCTAAATCTAAAAATCACACCTCAAAACCTATTGGATCAAACTTAAGAACTTCAAGTTTCCGAATTTGCTTTCAACATGCTGAATCATACATATACTACTCGGAATGACACCAAATTTTGCGAGAAGGTCATGAATGACATAACGGAACTATTCTCGGTCTTGAAATTCCGTTCGGACACACGCCCAAGTCCGAAATCATCATACAAACCTACCAAAATCTTCAAATCCCGATTTTGGGGTCGTTTACTGAAAATGTTGACTGAAGTCAAACTTGGCCTTTAAGGCCAACCTTAAGGAACTAAGTGTTCCTATACTACTCCAAACTCCTCCAAACCTCAAACCACCCGTCCCCCAAGTCATAAATCAGTAAAAGCAGCTACGGGGAGTCTCATTTAGGGGCATGGGGTCCTAGAACACAAAACGACCAGTCAGGTCATTACATTCTCCACCTCTTAAACAAACTTTTGTCCTCGAACGGATCTAGAATCATACCTGGAGTGCTGAATAAGTGTGGATATCTGCTCCGCATGTCCTCCTCGGACTCCCAAGTCGACTCCTCGACTGGTTGGCCCCTCCACCGGACCTTTACAGCGGAAACCCTCTTGGACCTCAACTGGTGCTCCTGCCTTTCAATGATAGCAATTGGATCCTCCTCATAACCCAACCTCTTATCTAGCTGAATGGTACTGAAATCTACAATGTAAGAGAAGTCGGCGTGATACCTCCGGAGCATGGACACATGAAAGACTAGATGAACCCCTAATAAATTGGGAGGTAAGGCAAGCTCATAAGCAACCTCCCCAACTCGTCTCAACACCTCAAATGGTCCTATAAACCGCGGGCTCAGCTTTCCCTTCTTCCCAAACCTCATAATACCGTTTATCGGTGAGACCTTCAACAGAACCTTCTCGCCCTCCATAAATGATACATCACGCGCCTTCTGATCCGCGTAACTCTTCTGTCTGGACTGTGATGTGCGAAGTCTCTCCTGAATCAACTTCACCTTCTCCAAAGCATCCTTCACCAGATCGGTGACATATAGCTTAGGCTCGCCAGGCTCAAACCACCCGATGAGAGATCGACATCGCCGGCCATACAAGGCCTCAAATGGAGCTATCTCAATGTTGGACTGGTAACTATTATTATAAGCAAACTCGGCCAAAAGCATGAACTGGTCCCACTGTCCCCCAAATGCAATCACACATGCTCTGAGCATGTCCTCCAATATCTGAACTATCCGCTCCGACAGCCCGTCGTTCTGAGGGTGAAATGCTGTGCTGAGCTCTACCCGGGTGCCTAACTTACTCTATACGGCTCTCCAGAAGTGTGAGGTGAACTAAGGACCTCAATATGATATAATGGACACAGGCACACCGTGCAACCAAACTATCTCCCGAATGTAGATCTGGGCCAACCTCTCAGAAGTGTAAGTGGTAGCTACTGGAATGAAATGTGCCGACTTGGTCAACCTGTCCATAATGACCCAAACTGCATCAACCTTCCGCAAAGTCCGAGGCAACCCAACTACGAAGTCCATAGTGATGCGCTCCCATTTTCACTCAGGTATAGGCATCTGCTGAAGTAGGCCTCCTGGCCTCTGGTGCTCATATTTAACCTGCTGGCAATTTAGACATCTAGCCACAAACTCCAGTATGTCCTTCTTCATCCGTCTCCACCATTAGTGTTGCCTCAGGTCACTATACATCTTCGTAGCACCAGGATGTATAGAATACCGTGAACAATGAGCCTCCTCTAGAATCCTCTCCCTCAGGCCAATAACATTAGGGACACATAAGTGACCCTGAACTCTTAGAACACCATCCTCGCCAATAGAAACCTCCTTGGAACCACCCTGAACCACTGTCTCCCGGAGAGCCACCAAGTGCGGATCATCATACTGCCGAGTCTTGATCTCCCCCAATAATGAAGACTGAGACATCACACATGCAAGAACCCGGCTGGGCTCGGAAAGGTCCAACCTCACCAGGAGATTAGCCAAGGACTGAATGTCCAAATCTAGAGGTCTCTCCTCAGATGAAATGAAAGCCAAACTACCCATATTCTCCGTCTTCCTGCTTAAGGCATCTGCTACCAAGTTCCCTTTGCCCAGATGATAAAGAATGCTGCTATCATAATCCTTCAGCAACTCAAGCCACATGCGCTGCCTCAAATTGAGATCCCTCTGCTTGAACAAGTGCTGCAAACTGCGGTGATCTGTATAAACCCCACAAGGAACCCCATACAAGTAATGCCTCCAAATATTAAGAGCATGAACAATCGCTGCCAACTCCAGATCGTGTACAGGGTAATTCTTCTCATGAACTTTCAACTGCCGTAAAGCATATTCAATAACTCGCCCCTCCTGCATCAACCCAAACCAATGCGTGAAGTGTCACTATAAACCATATACATCCCAGAACCGGAAGGCAACACTAGAACTGGTGCTGAGGTCAATGTTGTCTTGAGCTTCTGAAAGCTCGCCTCACACTCGTCGGAACATCGAAATGGGGCATTCTTCTAGGTCAATCTAGTCAGAGGGGCTACAATGGATGAAAAGCCCTCCACAAATCGGTGATAATAACCCGCTAGACCAAAGAAACTCATGATCTTTGTAGCTGAAGTAGGGGGTAGCCAACTCTGAACTGCCTCAATCTTTTTAGGATCAACCTTGATACCTTCTCCAGATACCACATGTCCCAAGAATGCCACAGAATCCAACCAAAATTCACACTTGGAGAACTTAGCATACAACTTATGTCCCCGCAAAGTCTGGAGCATAACCCTCAAATGTTGCTCGTGCTCCCCCAGGCTGCGTGAGTAAATCAAAATGTCATCAATGAATACAATGACAAAAGAATCAATATAAGGCCTGAACACCCTGTCCATCAAGTCCATAAATGTTTCTGGGGCATTAGTCAGGCCAAAGGACATCACCAGGAACTCATAGTGACCATATCTCGTACGAAAGGCAGTCTTCGGAACATCCGAGTCCCGAATCTTCAGCTGATGGTACCCTGATCTTAAGTCAATCTTAGAAAACACCGAGCATTCTGCAACTGGTCAAAAAAATCATCGATACGCGGCAAAGGGTACTTGTTCTTGATGGTGGCCTTGTTCAACTGGTGGTAGTCAATACACATCCGCATAGTCCCATCCTTCTTCTTCACAAATACCACTGGAGCTCCCCAAGGCGATATGCTCGGTCTGAGAAACCCCTTAGCCAATAACTCCTCGAGTTATTCTTTCAATTCCTTCAATTCCTTTGGAGCCATACGATATGGGCTGGGTCCCGGAGCTAAGTCAATGCAGAAATCAATGTCACGATCTGGTGGCATGCCTGAAAGGTCTGAAGGGAATACATCATCAAAATATTGAACTACTGGCACTGAATCAATCATCGGAGACTCGGCGGTGGTGTCCCGCACATACGCAAGATAAGCCAAAAAACCCTTCTCTACCATATGTCGAGCCTTCAGGAAAGAAATGACCCGACTAGCGGCACTAACTGAGGAACCTCTCCACTCCAATCTCGGCAGCTCGGGCATGGCTAGAGTAACAGTCTTGGCATGGAAATCTAGAATGGAATGATAGGGAGACAGCCAATCCATGCCTAGGATAACCTCAAAATCAACCATATCAAGCAACATGAGGTCTGTTCTGGTCTCGAACCCACAGAATGTAACCACACATGATCGATAAATTCGGTCTACAACCACAGAATTGCCCACAGGAGTGGATACATAAATATGAGTACCCAAGGACTCACGAGGAATATCCAGGGAATGAGCAAATAAGGTTGATACATATGAATAATTGGACCCTGGATCGAATAATACCAATACATCTCTACCGCATACCGAAATAATACATGTGATCACGGTATCTGAGGCCACTGCATCTGATTTGGCCGGAACAGCATAGAATCTGGCTGGAGCGTCGGATGACTGACCTTCACCGGAGTAAACATGAGCTGACTAGGCTCCCCCTACCTGGCCTCCACCTCTGGGACGACCCCTACCAGCCTGCCCTCCACCTCTGGGTGGCCAAACTGCTGGTGCTGACCTCATAGGCTGGTGACCCTGCTGCACTGCCTTGCCCCAAAGCCTGGGACAATTCGTCTTCATGTGACCAGGATCCCCACACTCCTAACAACCTCCCGGCACCATGGTCTGCTGCCCTGAAGAAGAACCCTGAATAGCGGGAGGACGGTAGGAACTCTCTGGCATAGAACTGAAATAAGGAATGGTAGACCCCTGATGACCAGAATACCCGCCGGAGGAACCCTGGGTGGTAAAAACTCTCCGTCATGGAGCTGAAATAAGGCCTCGCCGGGACATTCCGTGGAGGTGGTGGTGGTGCTGAATATGGGGGCCTACTGGGCTGGTCCCTACCAAATTGACCTCTGCCCCTAGCTGGAGCACCTCTGCAATCCCCGGAAAATCTATCCCTTTTATCCTGCTGACCGTGCTCTCTGCTCCTCGACCGATAACCCTCGATCCTATGAGCAATCTCTACCATAAGCTGATAAGGAGTCCCTATCTCCACCTCTCGGGCCATGTTGTCCCTAATACCTGGATTCAACCCAGCTACAAATCTCCGCACTCTCTCTGCGTAAGTAGGAAGTATCATGAGTGCGTGATGAGACAGCTTAGAAAACCTAGCCTCGTAGTCGGTCACTGACATCTGACCCTACTCCAGCTACTCAAACTGATACCGTAGATCTTCCCTCTCACAGGGTGGAATATATCTGTCCAGGAATAACTGAGTGAACTGCTCCCAAGTGATGGGAGGGCAATCTGCCGGTCCGCCAAGATTGTAGGACTGCCACCATCTACGGGCCCTGCCCTCTAGCTGAAAAATAGTGAAGTCAACTCCATGAGACTCCAGTATCCTCATGTTGTGCAGTCTGTCCCTACACCTATCAATAAAGTCCTGTGCGTCCTCATGACGCTCACCTCCATAGACAGGAGGGTGCAATCTGGTCCATCTTTCTAATAACTTCTGCGGATCGCCGTCTGCAACTGGTCTGGGCTTAGGTGATGCTGCTGCTACTGGCTGAACCCCGCCCGTAGGGCAGTGTACCCGGGGTCTGATAGACTGTTGCTGCATGTCCAACGGCCTGTGCAGTAGGGTTCTGTGTTACCCCTCCCTCTTGAGATGTGGCCGGATCTGCTGGAAATAAACCAGCCTGAGTCATGGTGTCCATGAACCGCATCATACGGCCCATGACCTCCTGAAATTCTGGTGCTGTCGTAAAATTCAAAGGGGAAGGATCTGCTGCGAGCACCTCGCCTACTTCTCAGTGATGGGATCCTCTACTGGATCTGCTGGGGGTGCGACTGGTACAGACCTGGGATGCCCTCGTCCCCTACCTCGGGCCGGTGCCCTCCCCCAGCCTCTGCCACGGCCTCATATGACGGGGGTAGCGGCCCCTCCCGGGTCTGGAACATCAGTTGCTCGCGTCCTCACCATCTGTGAGAGAATAGAAGAGTGAGATTTTTAGTATACCATCAACTGCACGATAGAAGGTGAATAAAGAGAGATTTCCTAACACCTTATAGCCTCCCGAAGATAAATACAGACGTCTCTGTACCGATCCACAAGACTCTATTGGGTTTTCCCGTAAAATGTGAGACCTACGTGAACCTAGTGCTCTGATACCATGTTGTCACGACCCAAATTCTAACTCAAGTCGCGATGGCGCTCAACACCGCCGTCAAGCAAGCCAACCATTATCTACTAGTGATTCAGGTAGTTTGCCAAAAACATTTTTCAACACTTGCTTAACTTAGTTTTGAGACATTAAGTAGAAACGGATAACTTAGGCAAATTTTATGCAAAATAATAATCATGAAGTCATAATTTACGATTACATCCCAAAATAAAGTCTACTATCGTGTGCGTGCCAGGAACTAGTGTCACAAGTCTACAGGCATCTAATAGAATAATATCAAAAGAATGAAAGTTTGTTCTACTGTCTGAGTAAGTATAGACAGAATAACAAAAGAATAGCTCCAGGCTGCTGCTTGAAATCTCCAAGAAGAGCAGCTCACCGTGAAGCCTCGACCAGTAAAACTCAGAAACGAGCTCCGAACTGGAACCCAGATGCACCTGCCTCGGAACCTGTACAATCAAGTACTGAGTGTAGCATGAGTACATAACAATATGTATCCAGTAAGTATCCCGCCTAATCTCGAAGAAGTAGTGACGAGAGGTCGACTTGACACTTACTAGGGTCCAAACAGTGTATTTAAGTGATAATTTAAAAGAGGGCAACAAGTAAGCATGGATAGTAAGAAAATAAATATCGAACCGTAATAAAGTCCAAATATGTAATGAAGCATCAATTTACAAGTTTTCAGTTTGATCCTCCAGGATAATTCATAGCTCAACAGTCATAAACAATATCAGGCAAATAGCATGCGCATAGTGGAATAAGGAGATCCGGCCTAGGCCAACATAATAATAATAATTGTGCACTGCCGAAGGGTCGAACGACGCGAACCATAGATGCATCCATCAACCGGTCGTGGCGTACGACTCGCTCACATGAGAGTAGGGGAGAGAATCACTCCGCTCGCGGAATATAAATTGCGAAGCGGTCGCATGCAAACACAACATCTTTCTTTCAATTCTTTTCAAATAACAATTCCTTTAAAACATCAAATTATCGGTTTTCTTAAAATCAAAGTTGCATACAATGAAGTTACAAAGCATATAACTCAATTTAATGGAATTCATATGGAATGGTGTGGGCCTAACTACCCAGACATAATGATAATAGTCACTACGCACGGGCTTTCGTCACCATGCACGTACATAGTCCCCCACAACAATGACACATAATTATTTAATTTACCTATGGGGAAAATTCCCTCTTACAAGGTTAGAAAGGAGACTTACCTCGCGTCAAGTCTACTTCCCAAGTCAAGAATGCGCCCGAAACTCCAAATTCGTCGCCCAAGGAATAGAAACTAGTCAAATATTACATAAATAAATCAATCTATACTTGGAAGTATGAAATTTCCCTATTTAAATGATTATTTCAACCCAAATTGCAAAATCCCAAAATATGCCCCGATCCCACTTGCTTGGATTCCGAAAATTGTTTTGAAGGAAACTATCACTCATGGCCTAGATCAATATTATATAGTTTTTATTTGATTCCTCAACAAATTCCTTGGAAATTTTCCATTTTTGTCAAAAACCTAGGTTTTTACTCTAACCCATGGTTTCAACTAATTGTGGTGGTAATCTACCTAAAATTCAAGTAATAAGCTAAATTCATAGTAGAGATTACTTACCTCATAGTAGCTAGGTCAAATACCCTCCTTGCATGCTCTCAAAATCGCCCAAGAATGAAGAAAAGTGGTCAAAAATGGCTAAGTCACGTGTTTAAAAGGAAGTGCACTGCCTACAGGCTTTTCGCACCTGCGGCTCGAGGATCGCACCTGCTGTCTCGCATCTGCGAGAAAAATCTCGCACCTGCGGTGGGAAGTCCGCACCCGCGGCTCCAATTCTGCGGAAAGGGGCCCGCACCTGCGAAAATTGGCAACTCCCTCAGGAGTCGCACCTGCGAGACTGGGACCACAGGAGCGGTCTCGCACCTGCGACTGAACCTCTGCAGGTGCGTTCGCACCAGACCTGGTGCCCCAGCAGTCATTTTAGGCTGGTTTTTGCCTCGCTCGATGCCCGAATGGCATCTGGGCCCACTCGAGACCCCGTCCAAATATACCAACAATTCCTAAATCATAATACGGACTCACTCGAGCCTTCGAAACGCCCGAAATAACGCTAAAACTAAAAATCACACCTCAAAACCTATTGGATCAAACTTAAGAACTTCAAGTTTCTGAATTCGCTTTCAACATGCTGAACCATACCTATACTACTCGGAATGACACCAAATTTTACGAGCAAGTCATAAATGACATAACGGAACTATTCCCGGTCTCAGAATTCCATTCGGACTTCGATAACACAAAAGCACGTTCTAAACCTCAATTTGAACTTAAGGACATTCTTATTTCACTATTTGGCGTCGAAACGCTCCCGGGTCATCCAAAACCCGTTCCGAACACACATCCAAGTCCGAAATCATCATACGAACCTACTGAAATCTTCGAATCCCGATTCCGGGGTCGTTTACTGAAAATATTGACTGAAGTCAAACTTTTCCCTTAAGGCCAATCTTAAGGAACTAAGTGTTCCTATACTACTCCAAACTCCTCCAAACCTCGAACCACCCATCCCCGCAAGTCATAAATCAGTAAAAGAAGCTACGGGGAGTCTCATTTAGGGGCACGGGGTCCTAGAACACAAAACGACTAGTCAAGTCGTTACAAAGATAGAGTATTGGTTTAAGCATTGATAATTATAAAATTCTCAATCTCAAATCTACAATAAGACTTAGAGAAAAATAAGTATTCCTCAAGGGAAACCTAACATGGCATACTATTTGCTTATTCATGCAAGAATTAGTTATTTGTTCTTTGCATCAAAATTACTAGGACTAAATCATAGCACGGAAAGGCACGATAAAATTGTAAAGTAGCTTTTTTTGTCCATTTGAATATAATTTAGAAATATTATGTCCGTCAACAATATAAAGGTCCAATCTACTTGATTATTACAATTCAAAGATTAAAAAAGAATTACATCTAGAAAATAGTTAATTGGCCTCGATGTTCCATTGACAATGGTACAATCAAATTTGCAATCAATGTCTATATAACCTATAGATTTATAGACTATATTAAAAGCCCGAAGACTCTTAGAAAAATATATTCTTTTTTTACCCTTTAAAAATAAAGTTCACATTGAACAAAATTGTAATTTATGTTACTTTCCTAAAAAATGTGAATTGCTCAAATAAAAAAAGAAAAGGACTACCGACTTTATTTCTGTCACGACCCAAAATCCACTAAGGGTCGTTATGGCGCTGGACACTACTGTCAGGCAAGCCAACACCATATAACTAGTAAATTCTCATTTTAATATTTTTGAAATCATTTCTTTTTTAAATATTAGACAACAAATATAAACTTCACTGAATCAATAATGATGTCTTTACAAAGTTTATCTGCTGAAAAATTCTGAAAATCATCGTAGAACCCAGTGTCACAAGTGCATGAGAAATTTCTAGGAAATAAAGTACAATATGATAACCGTCCGGAATATAATTGGACAGAAAAGAAACACAATACTCTGAAACAGACTCTGCTGGTTGTGGGTCGTCTCGAGAGATGCAGCTCACCTAAGTCTCTTTGTCAACCATGCCGCTGCGCTCAACGAGGCCACTAGATATACATGTGCATGTGCAACAAAAATGCACAGTAAATGTAGTATGAGTACAAAAACAACGTGTACCCAGTAAGCATCCCGCCTAACCTCGAAGAGGTAGTGACGAGAGGTCGCCTTCGACGCTTACTAGTGGTCCAAATATTGAAGTACCAAAATGTGCACAAGTATGAATTTTATGAGGAAATTTCAACCTCGATAAACAGGAAGTAGGTAAACAATTCCTTTAATAATAAGAGATTTTCCAAAAGTTCATATTTCATCATTTAACAATTCATATCAGGACAAGGAAGAAATATCATTACTCATAAATTTGCAAAGCAGCAATACAAGCATGTGCAAATCATGTCGAGGACGTACGACCCGATCCAACAAAATAATAAAATGTGCACTGCCGAAGGGTCGAATGGCGCGAACCATAGATGCATCTATTAACCTGCCGAGGCGAACGGCCCGCTCCCATGAGAGTAGTGGAAAGGATCACCCCGCTCGCGGAATATAATTGCGAAGCGGTTACATATAAATAAAGAGTTACCCCGCTTGCGAATCATATATGCGACACACATTCAAACAGTCAATCGAGACTTCATCATGAAAACAATTGCACAGGAAATTTACAAATTTCTCCTTTAACGGTTAAGAAAATAATGTTTAATTTTTTAAATTTATTTGTCAAGTTCGATATGATTTAAACATTTTAAATTGACAATAAAGTTACAAGCACGGCAAGTAAGCATGCTTTTGGATCCTAGACTACCCGGACTTAAGCATTTTAGTAGCTACGCACGGACTCTCGTCACCTCGTGCGTATATATCCCCCCACAAACAGTAGTACATAATTAATTATTTCATCTATGGGGACAATTCCCTCTTACAAGGTTAGAAAGGAGACTTACCCTCGTTTCGAAGTTCCATAACCGGCTTCCAAGCCCTCCCGAACACTCAAATCGATGCTCAACGCTCCAAAACTAGTCAATAATCATGCAAACTCATAAATGTATACTCAATTACTCATAACAATTCAATTTATAACAATTCCTAACCCCATCGCAAAGTCGATAAAAATCCCCCCTCAGGCCCACGTGCCCGGATTCCGAAACTTTTCGAAGATAAAGTTTAACCATAACCTCACAAACTCAAATATATAATTTATTTCTAATTCTATTCCAATTTCGTGGTCAAAATCCAAAAATATCAATTTCTAGGTCTTCTACCAAAAAACTCACAAGTTCCACCAATTTCCATGTTCAAATCCATATATAATCATGTATTTAACTTAATACTTACGGGAATTACTTAAATCATAATAGATGATGAAATCCCCTCTCTTAAAAGGCTCCAGAATCTCCCAACCAAAGTAAAAAATGGGTGAAAAAAATGGTCAAACCCCTATTTTTAAAGAACACACTACCTCCAGACTTTCCGCACCTGCGGTTCCGCAGGTGTGGCCACACAACCGCATCAGCAGTCTTTCACCAGGCCCCCTTTTTCCGCTTCTGCGCTTCTCCTTCCGTGGGTGCGGTCCCGCTTCTGTGGCAAAATGACCGCATTTGTGGCTCTGCACCTGCGGCCAAGACCTCGCAGACGCGATTACACCAGATGACAGATGGCTTCAGCTCTATCCCCCAACTCTAGCCGATCCGTTAACCACTCGGAATCCATCCGAGGCCCCCGGAACCCCGTCCAATCACTCCAATCAATTTCAAAATACATTACGAACCTAGTCAAGCTTTGAAATCACATCAAACGATGCCAAAACCATGAACCGCACTCCAATTCGAGCTTTATGAACTTTAAAACTCCAACTTCCTCATTCGATGCTGAAACCTATCAAATCACATCCGATTGACCCCAAATTTTGTACACAAGTCAAATTTGACATTAGGGACCTACTCCAACTTCCGGAATCAGAATCCGACCCCGATATCAAAAGTTCCACTTCCGGTCAAACTTCTCAAAAAACCTTCAATTTCTAACTTTCGCCAATCGACTCCAAAATGGCCTATGGACCTCCGAATCCATTTCAGAACGTGCTCCCAATACCAGAATCACCATACAGAGATGTTCCCAGACTCGGAATCCCAAACATTCATCGATAACATTGAAATGCACTTTAACCCAAATTTATGAAATTCTTCAAAAAATGCTAACTTCCACAATAGGCGCCAAAACGCTCCCGGGTCATCAAAAACCCTATCGACATACGCCCAAGTCCAAAATCATTGTACGAACCTATTGGAACCTTCAAATCCCGGTTCCGAGGTCGTTTACTCAAAAATCACACTTTAGTCAATTCTTCCAACTTAAAGCTTCCGAAATGTGAATTTTCTTTCCAAATCAACTCCGAACTTCCCTGAATTAAATTCTGACCACGCGTATGAGTCATAATAGCTGAAGTGAAGTTTCTCATGGCCCTAAACTGCCGAACGACGCGCTAGAGGTCAAAATGACCAGTTGGGTCGTTACATTCTCTCTCACTTAAACATACGTTCGTCCTCGAACGTGCTACGAACTGCGCTGGAGTTTTCTGAAATCACTGTCTCACACCTCGTGCACCTACCCGTGCTACCACAACTCAGTTGAGCATATTAGCTCGAGAAAATATGAAGATATTCTCTCCTATTCCGACAAATAAGCTTAGAGCCCAATTCTAACATCCGGAATTCTCTGCCAGACCTGCCTCCAACATACAAATGTCGTATAAATCACTACACAACGCACCGATACATGATTGCATACCTTTCCTGAATTCACACTATGCACTAGATAACGCACATGACCATAACAACATCCTCTAATAATAATAGCCGAAATTCCACGAATCTGATGCTCCCAATGCACCTCATGACGTATATAAATCCTGTTCTAACCCCTTGCGATACCGCCACGATGGAAGAGATGTGTAGAAATTCATAGCCAACTGCCAAGTCAGCAAATCATTGAGTTTATACTCCTGACAAGAACCATCACCTCATTCTGAACCAAATAATGATCTTTGCTCTTTAATGTACTTCACATAATCGGATTGCACTGATCTTGGATTCCATAATCTCGTCTCATCCAGTACGAACTGCTCAGGCAATAAGCCACCCCGAACATGAGCGAAAGTCTCATATGATGCCACAACGTGCCAATAAGCTGCAAACTCGAACGTGATACATAAGAAAACGAAATATGGAAGAAACTACTCAACTCACGCAATAAATATGAACCTTCCTTAGAAAACGGGAAGCAAACACACAAAAATATAATATAGGGGACTATACTCAATATCACACTGTTGTGGCATGCAACCCGATCCAAACAACATACATGTGGCGGCGTGCCACCCGATCCACACATAAAATCTTTATAAGGAGACACATACCGAGCTAAATCACTCATTACTACAAAATATCGAATATCGGTCACAAGCGCACTAAGTGCATAATACCATCCCTGGGGAGACAGCTAGCGCCATACGCTACAAAACTCAAGCACAACTGAGGTGCGATATATGATCTGAACCTCAAGAGTCATCCTGCTCACATAACACCATCACTACGCAGAACCTCAACG
The DNA here is from genome assembly GCA_005239505.1 of Nicotiana paniculata. Lineage (NCBI taxonomy): Eukaryota > Viridiplantae > Streptophyta > Magnoliopsida > Solanales > Solanaceae > Nicotiana > Nicotiana paniculata. Next base: position 18,224 of record ML350651.1, on the reverse strand, counting down.
CATAAGAAATTTATCAAGCCGTTTCACAACTCACACGACACAATATATTATTACATGAAATATTCAACGATGAAACCACATCCATCACCCGAATACTCCTTCATGAGGAGCGCTATGCTAAAATGAACATATCTGGAATGATATAGAGCCCATATTCATATTTAAATTCATTCACAAACCTCAAGCAGATCCTGGTCGCACCGTACTAGGATAATAACCTTTCAAAGGTATATAATAACCCCCTTTTTTTTCATAACACACAAGAACAACCACCATAACCTGGACAACCTTCCACAATCCACAACCAAATGAACCGAGCGACCTCCAGGCATAATTCCTCAAATACTCAATATTACCACATTCTTCGTACTTGGTTTAAATCTTCAATCAAGCAAGTGACTACATGTCACACTTATACGATCTTCCCACAGAATACACTTTGACGACCTCACGCACCAGGTAACAAGTCTGCACCTCCATACTACCGGCCATACAAATGTTGTAAAGCAAATCAAGAATCCGCAACCAGCATGCAAAGCCTCTTACGCAAACACCAATCCCAAGTGATGCTGAAGACAATACTAGCTTACTCTAAACATCCAAATCCTTTTCCTTCTCATCCGAGCTCGTGACATTCTTTTCAACACTGAACTGCAACCTTGATCCTCACTTTCAAATTTCATGCCGCTCAGTGCACCTGACATGCCAACGTGTGATAGCACAAGAATTTCATCATGACTCCTGAACCGCTAATAGGGTAAACACTTCATCTTATAGAAACTTTTCACTAAATCATTCCAAGAGAACCATAACAACACGCGAGTGAATTCTCATAACCGTAGAACATTCAAATCCTCAAGTAGTGGTCTAAACCACCATAACCCTTCCGGGATCCGCCTATGTATAGCATGCCAAAATACTTGGATATTTCCAAATAAAATCGATTACGGCAGCCGTCAAGCCTCGCACGTACCATCACAAATCACATGAATAACTTGATTACGATGAAGGAACTGATCACCGCCACCATTATGCCAGTTCAACCATGGCTAACCAATCTAACTTCTTCTAATTCTTCCTTAACTTGCCTTAGAGATAATAATAGCTTCATTCCTTACATCACAAAACTAAACCTGCACTCGTCTTGAGTGACCCCATTCCACGAGACCACATTGTCTCCAAACCATGATCCATTTCATACCCACCTTGCACGCACATTCGCATTTTCAACTGGTACATCCATTCTGATAATTCCTCTATGATTCCGAAATCATTTTTTCTTTTTCCCCCAAATGCTACTCTGCAAGTCGAAAATATCATACAACATTATGTGCCTCTTATCAATAACTACTGCAAAAGCTCGATTCTTAACCATACCACGGGCTTGAAATCCTTAAGCACCGCATTTTTAACCTTTGAATTCACTAGGACCGTTGTTTAGAGTCACCCACTCTGACTTGGCCCAGAATATAATCAACTCCAAGGCTCTGCTGACCCATGAACACCCATCTCAATGAAGCAGCCGAGTGAATCGCTTCCTTTGTAAATCACCTCTGTACAAAGCATAAATCCTGAATCTTCCCAAAGCCCGAACATGAGTCAATAAGGCCAACTATAACACACCTTTATCAATTCCTTTGCTCAAATTACCACTTATGTTCTTTTTCCTTAGCTGTATTAACTCACCAATACGCCGATAACCCGAAACCTCACAAGTAGATAACCATGCAACACAATCTTAGGCGGTGGGACTCTCCCACTTAGCTTGAAGCTATTATTACACAACTCTGGAACCCACCAGGATGCTTTCTTCATTGTTGACATGATCTTGCACAACCAACTCGCCAAATCCCTCGAAATCCTTCTGATAGCATTTCATGAACACTCTGAATCTCTAGCTACATTCACATATTAGACCTCTTACTTGATAGTCGGTATAATTCTTCGCGAAAACTCTCTCAACCGCGCGACCGCTGACTTGCTTATAGGAGATATCCCACCTGCGGAAATTACATGCCGACATCAATAACCCATCATGGGCCCCTTCTCATTCACCAATTTAACAAGTCCGTTCACTTCTCTAAATGTGCGACAATATCTTCCGATTCAAAGTTATATTGCGTCCTTCTTCGCATCAAGCAACTCCCTTTATGTCGCATCAAATATCCCGCCATATAATAGCCAATATTTCAAATTAAGCCCGTGGACACAATCACCGTCCACTAAAATCCCCAAATCACTCTAAGATTTTCCTAAAGGTGCGTAGTTACCCTGCAACTGAACCCATATGCTACTCTGCCACTCTCCCACTTAGGTCAAATCACTCCCTTAAGCAACTTCTCGATTTTCGCTCATTACACCCGGCCTTTTAGAAATTTAACCACTGCCTGACACTTCCCACACGTCTTTCCTCATCCTTTGCTTCCCAGTTGTTGCCTTAAATCAATATCTATCTTTGCAGCACTTGAATCAAAATATCACTACCACTTTAAGCCTTTACGAAATCATTTTTCTCGAGCCGCCAACATCGGAAACACCAATATGATCCTGAACCACCGCACACCGCGATATCTGACAGCCGCTTCCCCGACACGATTTCACAATATCCTTCCTAAAAACGAATTGAAGAAGATCATAACACCGGCAAAAACATTTAATTGAGGACGACGACACCACGTCGCAGGTGAAAATTCCACCACAGTTGAGAACATCAAGTCTCGTTACCCTATCAACCCAAACCTGAACATTTATAGTCCGATCGACTTTCCTCCACCGGAAATAAAATACTGAATCTCTTAATTGTGCTCTGAGTAAACCTCTTTTCAAGTCATTCACTGCCCCGATAGATAGGCAAGCATCCTACCATCACACCAATTACTGCGCGATAACCGTTCATGAGCATCATAGCAACTTGTGCAGAGCCTCAAATCTCTCAGAAGTACAACTACTAAGTTGAAACGACATAATATCCTTCCGTAAGGCGACGACAATAGCCCAAAGAACTACGTAGGGAGAAACATCTCGCACCACATCTGTTGTACCATTACAATTCCTCAAGTCCCAATTTAAAACCAGCGCTTCGCGTCGCATAGGATTGAATAGGAAAGAAATGAAGGCATAAACCTCAAAAGAATCAAATCGCACCATGAGGAAATCAAGAAAGGAAGTTCTCCTAGCAACCCTGTAGCCTCTCAAAGATAAGTCTACGTACCGATCCGCAAGACTCTACTAGACTCGCTCATGACTCGTGAGACTTAAGGGAACCTAGTGCTCTGATACTATGTTGTCACGACCCAAAATTCACTAAGGATCGTGATGGCGCCGGACACCACTGTCAGGCAAGCCAACACCATATAACTAGTAAATTCTCGTTTTAATATTTTTGAAATCATTTCTTTTTTTAAATATTAGACAATAAATAATAAACTTCACCGAATCAATAATGATGTCTTTACAAAGTTTATCTGCCGAAAAATTCCGAAAACCTAGAACCCGGTGTCACGAGTGCACGAGAAATTTCTAGGAAATAAAGTACAATACAATAACCGTCCAGAATACAATTAGACAGAAAAGAAACACAATACTATGAAAGAGACTCTGATGGCTGCGGGTCGTCTCGAGAGATGCAGCTCACCTAAGCCTCTGTGTCAACCATAACCCTGCGTCCAATCAGGCCACTAGATATACATGTGCCTGTGCAACAAAAAATGCACATCAAGTGTAGTATGAGTACAAAAATAACGTGCACCCAGTAAGTATCCCGCCTAACCTCGAATAGGTAGTGACGAGAGGTCGACTTTGACGTTTACTAGTGGTCCAAATATTGAAGTACCAAAATGTGCACAAGTATGAATTTTATAAGGAAATTTCAAACTCGATAAACAGAAATCAAACAATTCCTTTAATAATAAGAGATTTTCCAAATTTTCATATTTCATCATTTAACAATTCATCTCAGGACAATGAAGAAATATCATTACTCATAAATTTGCAAAGCAGAAATACAAGCATGCGCAAATCATGACGAGGACGTACGACCTGATCCAACAAAATAATAAAGTGTGCATTGTCGAAGGGTCGAACGACGTGAACCATAGATGCATCTATTAACCTACCGAGGCGAATGGTCCGCTCCCATGAGAGTAGTGGATAGGATCACCCCGCTCGCGGAATATAATTGCGAAGCGGTTACATATAAATAAAGAGTTACCCCGCTCGCGAATCATACATACGATGCAGGTACTCGTAGATACACACATTCAAACAGTCAATCAAGACTTCATCATGAAAACAATTGCGCAGGAAATTTACAAATTTCTCCTTTAACGGTTAAGAAAATAATGTTTAATTTTTTAAATTCATTTGCTAAGTTAGATATGATTTAAACATTTTAAATTGACAATAAATTTACAAGTACGACAAGTAAGCATGCTTTTGGATCCTAGACTGCCCAGACTTAAGCATTTTAGTAGCTACGCACGGACTCTCGTCACCTCGTGCGTACGTAGACCCCCACAAACAGTAGTTGATAATTAATTATTTCACCTATGGGGACAATACCATCTTACAAGGTTAGAAAGGAGACTTACCTCGCTCCGAAGTTCCATAACCGGCTTCCAAGCCCTCCCGACAACTCAAATCGATGCTCAACGCTCCAAAACTAGTCAATAATCATGCTAACCCATAAATGTATACTCAATTACTCATAACAATTCAATTTATAACAATTCGTAACCCCAATCTCAAAGTCGATAACACCCCCCCCCCTCCCCCCAGGCCCGCGTGCCCGGATTCCGAAACTTTTCGAAGATAAAGTTTACCCATAACCTCACAAACTCAAATATATAAGTTATTCCAAATTCTACGTCTAATTTCGTGGTCAAATCCAAAAATATCAATTTCTAGTCTTCTACCAAAAACTCACAATTTCCACTAATTTTCATGTTTAAATCCATATATAATCATGTATTTACTTAATACTTGCGGGAACTACTTACCTCATAATAGATGATGAGATCCCCTCTCTTCAAAGGCTCCAGAATCGCCTAACCAAAGTAAAAAATGGGTGAAAAAAATGGCCGAACCCCGAATTTTAAAGAACACACCGCCTCCAGCCTTTTCGCACATGCGGTCACTTAATCGTTTTTGTGGCTCTGCAGGTGCGGCCCCACTACCGCATCTGCAGTCCTTCACCAGGCCCACTTATTCCGCTTCTGTGCTTCTCCCTCCGCGGGTGCGGTCCCGCTTCTGCGGTAAAATGACCGCATCTGCGGTCCCAGCCTAGCCCAGCCATTTTCGCTTCTGCGGCACCAAGGTCGCTTCTGCAGCTCCGCACCTGTGGCCAAGACCTCGCAGGTGCGGTTACACCAGATGACAGCAGACTTCAGCTCTATTCCCCAACTCTAATTCGATCTGTTAACCATTCGGAATCCACCAGAGACCCCCGAGACCCCGTCCAATCACTCTAATCAATTCCAAAACACATTACAAACCTAGTCGAGCCTTCAAAAATCACATCAAACGACGCCAAAATCATGAATCGCACTCCAATTCGAGCTGTATGAACTTTAGAACTCCAACTTCCTCATTCGATGCCGAAACCTATCAAATCACATCTGATTGACCACAAATTTTGCACACAAGTCACATTTGACGTTACTGACCTACTCCAACTTCCGGAATCGAAATCCGACCCCGATATCAAAAGGTCCACTTCCGGTCAAACTTCTCAAAAACCCTTCAATTTCTAACTTTCGCCAAACGACTCCAAAATAACCTAGGGACCTCTTAATCCACTTCCGTACGCGCTCCCATTACCAGAATCACCATACGGAGCTATTCCCAGACTCGGAATCCCAAAAAGACATCGATAACATTGAAATGCACTTTAACCCAAATTTATAAAATTCTTCCAAAAATGCTAATTTCCACAATAGGCGCCAAAACGCTCCCGGGTCATCCAAACCCAAACCGTACATACGCCCAAGTCCAAAATTATCACATGAACCCGTTGGAACCTTCAAATCCCAGTTCCGAGGTCATTTACTCAAAAATCACACTTTAGTCAATTCTTCCAACTTAAAGCTTCTGAAATGAGAATTTTCTTTCCAAATCAACTCCGAACTTCTCAGAATTCAATTCTGACCACGCGTACGGGTCATAATACCTGAAGTGAAGCTGCTCATGGTCCCAAACTGTCGAACGACGTGCTAGAACTCAAAAACGACATGTCGGGTCATTACAATTTATATATAGTATTTTATGTATTCTCTTTGAATTAATTCTTTTACATAACAAAGTAATGGTTATATTTGGATTAAAACATCTAAAAATGAAGTTCTAATATATGAAATTTTGTTTCCTACTTTAATTTCTAATTGTTGAGTCACTCTTTTAATATTATATAATTTTATGTCAAAGAATAAAGATTTCTAACCTAAAGTATGCGCATATTCCAACTTTGATTTTTCCTTTTTCGATGTTGGTTACTTTTTTAAATAAGGAAGAATTTATAAATATCAAAATTTAGTTGATTTAAAATTCCTAAATTTTAGGAAAGCAACTTAAATTATAATTGTATCCAATGTAAAATATATTTTTAAAGGGTAAAAAAGACTAACAACATTTCGTTAAGGTCTTTCATGCNGATGAGTTCGAGTCACTCTAATATAGTAATTATGATAATATTCTTATTATTCACTTTTATATTTGAGAAACAATTCAGACTAATTTTAAATTTATGGTATTTAATCTTATTTTAATTATTTTAATTTTATTAATTTTACATATATATATATATATATATATATATATATGTAAAATTAATAAAATTAAAATAATTAAAATAAGATTAAATACCATAAATTTAAAATTAGTCTGAATTGTTTCTCAAATATAAAAGTGAATAATAAGAATATTATCATAATTACTATATTAGAGTGACTCGAACTCATCTTTTTATTTAACCTCTAACATAGAAATTCGGAACAGTGAAAAATTGGTATTTAACTTGTAAATATACCAAATGTAACGACCGACTGGTGTTGATACCCAATTTTTCCTCAAAATATTTTTTAATTTACATATATACCTTCAAAATCATGCTTTCATAGCAATTGGTATTTTTCTATATTTTTACTAATTTATTTTTAATTTATCTAGCATTTTATTTCCAATAATTAATTACAAAATTGCATTACAAATGATTTCAAAAACCTTTCTTGATTTAATGTATTATTTTTTTTCCTATTAAGACCAAATTATTTCTCAATTAGCCAAATTGAAACTCTTTGGCTACAGTTGCAATAACTTTGCAATTATAGCATAATCACATGTTTTATACTATTTTTTTAATCTAATAATTAGTCATTTTATATTTTAAATACTAATTAATCATTTTAATTTATCTTCTAAGCATCAATTTCATTAAATTATTTTAGCTAAGTTAAGTGGGTATGTAACAATTAGCCACTATTATTTCAAGTTTAGCCTAAAATTGGCCTAATCCCTAACCCAATTGAAATAACCCAACAGACCCAAGCCCAATTCCTATACTACCCGGCCCAACCCTGATGCAATCTCGACCATTCTGATTCTCACGGACCCCTCATCTCTCAAACTCTCTCTCTCTCTCTAGTCTCTTCTAGAGACTTCCTGTCTCTTCAGATTCCGATGGAACTCTTCATCTTCCCTGGCCATCCCTTCGCCGGAAACCTTGAAACCTTCACCACCCTCTACCTCCTATAGTTTCCTTATGCCGGTAATGTCATCCCTAAGGCCCTCGAGGGGCGAGGACCCGTCTGTTCACACCCATGGTGTTCCTACTTACCACAGGCCTCCAAGGCTTTGATTTCGAGTGAGGTTTGTGACCTTTGAGGCTGAGCAAATGACATTTGAGGTTCTTCTCATCTTCTGTGAGGTTTTCTTTGAAACCCTAAGGTTTGAAACTTCCGATTCCTTCAGATCTACAATAGATCTATGCATATTATGAGTTATTATGATGTTTCCTTTAAATATCTTCTTTTTTTTCTAAGTGGTTCTTCACTTTTAACTAGGGTTTCGAAACCCTTTTTCAAAATGGTTTTCTTTATCGATTTTTTAACACTATCTCATTATTTTCCCTTACATTTTTCATTATAGAAACCTTTTCCTTGTGGTGTGGTCAGTACATGTGTTCGATTGTCACGAATGGCTTGAATTTCTGGTGATATTACTCTGTTTTTCCTATCAGGGTTTATGACTTTTTTTCTCTTTTGTGTGCATCATGTCTACTCTGTTGATTCGTACTAGTATCTGTTGGAAACCCTAATTTTTAGACATAAAACCCTGAAAACTAGTAGTTTGCCTGCGTGTTCGCATATGTGCGTATGTTTCATTGATCTTTACCATATGTTGTTTGTATTTGGTCCTTCTTTCCTCTCTCGCTCACATGATTCCTAATTTCATATACTAGGGTTTCTGTGTTCTTGCTTAACAACTGTGTTGTTTCATGTTGATTCTCTTCAATTAATATTATGCTTGCTCGTGTCCTTGATTCTGTGTTACTTGTAACTCAATTGTTGCCTGACTTACAGCTTTGCTTATAATGTGGTCATTCCTGCTATACATAAGAGTCTATATTCACTAGTTGTTTGAATTTCTGATTCACTATGATTCGAAAAGCATTAATGATCTCTCATGAGATAATCTTCTGATTTCCAACCCCTAACTTGTTTTACTTACCTTGATTTGTTATTGTGATTGATATTGCTTCCTTAATTGATATTTTTCCGAACCTAGTCTCAATTGCTTGTTTGATTTGGTCTGGAATTGTTTTCTTACATGTCATATGCATAGTAACTTTCCTTAATTATTCTTACATACTAGCCATTTGCGTTCAACCTTCAATTAAGGGATACTTAATTGCTTTCCATAAACATTGTTTTACCCCCTTTCCTTATTTGTTACTTACCGTTTGAATAACTCCTTAATTCAAGGGACTACTTGGGCTGGTTATGCCCTGATTGGATCCCACTCCCTTAATTGTGGCTAATTTGATTCCTACCCTTATTTTCACCTAGTTTCAAACGATATATATACTCTATTCATTTCATGGCACACACATACAGACACGAACTGATCTATTCGACTCTCTCTCTCACAATTAAAAATCTCTATGCTGTCTCTCTCTCTTCTATGCTAGTTACTACTATTCTAAGTTAGTCGGCTGCAAGCCAAGGCTAACTATTGTGTATCTCCTACTTCCTGTTTGTGTTACTGCTTTCTTCATTTCACTGGTATGTTCTAATTCAGATTTCAGTTCTCAAACCAACATGTTTCTCTTGTTGTTCCAATTCACTGTGTTTCTAATTTTCTTTTACTTATTATTCTGTTGTTCAACATGTAACTAGGATCCTGAACTCCCCTCTGCCTGTTAAGTTTATGCTTTACTTGTCTATGATCAGTATGTTTCTGTATACTTCGCACTTGCTTCTTATGTAAATCTCCATGCCTATGACTGGTACATTAGTTTAATCATGGTCTTACTTGTTTGGTGTTAATCTAATCCGGTACTTTACTATACCCCTGATCCTCTAAACCCTTAGGAGCTTCTGATTGCATGCCTATATGTGTTTCTGCCTACTACATGTTTGCCCTTACATGCTTTGTATTTGTCCCTCAAATCCCATTACCACTGCTTGTGATTGTTGGACTATCCCTGGTCTTTTGTGTGATGTTGAACTTCTATTCCAATCAAGTTTCCCTCTTCAAAACTGTTTTTCTTACTTACCTTTTTCTCAAAATTGTTTTCTTACTTAAACTTTTTAAAAATAAAAAGCACTCTCACATATATTCTTAGAAGTCTAGGTTCTTCCCCTTCTGTGTGAGCATTGCCTTCGGACCCTTGAGCTCCCTCTGAACTTTGACACACAGAGGCTGGTCATTCCATACTACACTTACTCTATTTTGGCTATGAAATATGGGTGTGAGCACTGCCCGGGAGCCCTTGAGGTCCTTAGGGAACTCTGACACACCCGGATTATGAGAAGGTTGTGAAATAATACCTGGCATTGAGGACCTGGAGACTTGAGCCTATTCTGTAGGCTACATATAGTTAACTTCTTATTTTTCTTCTATTTCAGTTGTGTAATTCATATTCAATGATCTTTAATAATTAATTTTAAACAACTCTGGGGTCGGATAGTGAAAATGGATGGGTGATATGCATGATGTAGTATAATTAAGGGTAGAGACCATGCTTCTAGGTTTACTTTCTCTATGCGCAATGCCAGCCATGTTTAGATACACCATACCATGCATTAGATATCATGCTACTTAGGATTTATGTGAATTCAACATCTCATCTACACTTAGAAATCCTGCCTATAGGATAAATAATTATAATAAAATAAGTTGATATTACGTGATTCAACCCGTGTTCTGAAACTTCACTAGAAGTATTATCCTAGGATAAATAAACTGCAATCATGTCTCATCATGCTATACACGTAGAGATCATGTTCTAGGTAAACAGCCATTAAAGATTTATCCCCTAAGCTATTCCTGAAACTGTGCATGATGCTGTGATTCTATGTGCATTTAGAAATCCTATTTAAGTTATTATGCATCATGTTGCATTAGTTATCATGCTATAGGATCGTATCTATTTAACTGCACTTAGTCTAAATACAGAACAGTCCCATGTTCCAAGCAACTGGTAATTAGTCATTGCACATCTTCAACACCTAGAATTGCATGTTATTAGCTATAAACAACCTGGAGTCGTTAACAAATCTGAATAACTGTTGCATGTTATCTTACACCTAGGCGATCCTTAGGTAATTAACTTATAAAATAAAATCAGAACTGTCTTTGTGATCATGTTTAACTGTCTTTATGATCATGTTTAACTGTCAGCTTGCTTAAAACTAGTAGGCAAGCCTGATTAAGACTTCCTCTCTAGGTTATTCAATAAATCTGTCTTTGTGTTATCACCTAGACACCATGCTTTAGGATTCTGAATTAATAGGGACCTTAGTTGTGTATGAGACATGCTGTCTATGTGTACTGTGTGTGGAGAAATACTTGAGCCTTTATCTGCAGTCCTACTTATTTTGTTATCTGTCGCCCTAGAATTTTTACCTTTAATACCTGAGGGTCTGCCTAGCAACTCCCTTTATGATAGGAGTCCTAATTTCCTACAGGATTGATAGGAAGGGACGGGTAACAGCATGCAATAGAGGTCGAGGCCAACACTCATTTTTAATAACCTTACGGGGTGGGAAGGGTAGAATATGGATATGATGACCGGTGCGCTAATACCACGTGTAGCCCCTCTTCAAGGAGTGATTACCGGGTATTGCATTGATATGATCCATATTATTATAAACCTAGGACACCTTTTATATGCTTAGCTCATAATCCTTTTCAAATTCTAACCTTTTTGCTATATTCAAACATTCGCGTGCTTAAGACTTAAATCCTCTTTTATTTGAGCCTTTATTTGTTATTTTTTGTAATTTGTACAAATTCACGAAACCATTTGGCCGGGAACCACACTTGTAGATCCTGAGGGGTGCCTAACACCTTCCCCTTAGGATAATTTCAATACCTTACCCAATCTCAGATTAGTAACGTAGTTGTAATTGAACCTCTTAGGTGCCCTAACGCACCGTTAAAATCGTTAGGTGGCGACTCTTCAAAATATGCAAACCCCTTTCCCAAAAGGAACGAGTTGTCCTAACAAGGTCATAAACCCGATTCCACGAGGAAAAAAGGGGGCATGATAGCATGACGACTCTGCTGGGCATATCCAGGATTTTGCCATTTCAAATTGTTTCGTGAATTTGTGCCTTTATTTTAAATACTCACACCCTTTCCTATTCCCTTTACATGCAATTAATTGTTTACTTCGGGTATTTACTTTTCTTCAAAAATGAAACCGACATGTCTCTTTGTTTTCTTTTGTAACTGCTTTAAATCATTACTACCGTTTTTATCGCTTTCTTTAACGTGCAGATACGTGACAAATTGTTTTAATACTTATTATTGCATAATCATGCTCAACATTCATACTCCACTCGTGCCAAACAAAATACTATAGCAACGCTTGATGAGTAGTTGCGCTCTTCCTATATTATTACCCACTAAATTCGGAAAGGCTTATTTGCGGTAAAACTAGTCGATCAGCGGTGCAGTCGATGGTTCCGTGCCTTCCCCCTTGAGTTGTCTGCTCAAGGGTACCGGTCTAAAACCCTATAGAAACCTTACTTTGTTGCACTATTGCATGCATCATGGTCAAACCTAGTCGAGCTAAAGTGTCGTCCGCACGATAGCTTTTAAGATAGCCTTATCCAAAAGTCTACCGGGTTTCCCTATACCCAAATGGACACCCTCATGTTCTGTGCATTTATTTAAAGAACTAAATTCTTCCTGCTAATTATTGACGATACATAGTCGAGTCCGGTGCGGTAAGAGCCTAACTTTATTTGCTTTACAGAAAAAATGAGGCACTAAGTCCCCAGATTCGGCATGGTATCCAATATCCACCCAAAATTGTTGAGTTGGTGGGAGGATATGCACTCTAGAGACAAAGTTATCGTCAGGAAACACTTGGGTAACCTACCATCTATCCTGGAAATCGAGCCTAACAAAATGATAATAGAGGCTGCTACCCTGTTCTGGGATCGTGAAAGGTCCGTGTTCCGCTTTGGGAACATCGAAATAGCGCCTTTGATAGAAGAGATAGGAGGGCTGGCTAACCTAGTATGGGAAACTCCAGGGTTGTTGATGCCTGAGAACCGCACAGGCAAAATTTTCCTCAAAATGATGGGTCTGAAAAAGGACACAGAATTGGTATGTTTGGAGGATTCTTACATTCCTTTTGACTACTTGTACGAAAGGTATGGCTACAGCAAATCATACCGTAACTACCATGATGAGTTTGCTATCACCTCTGGGACACGTCCATCGCTGAGTGTTCGTGTTTATGGTTTGATTTTTGGGTTTGATCGTGTTCCCGATGAAGAAGGAAAGGATACATACCAGGCTAGCCAGGGTAACTAAGACCATAATGGAAGGGGTAAATGGGCAAGACTTCAGTATTGTGCCCATGATCGTTGCAGACATATATCGGGCCTTAGAAAGGTGTCAACAAGGAGCAAAGCATTTTGAAGGTTTCAATTTATTACTTCAACTCTGGCTCATGGAACATCTCCAAAGAGGCGAATATCGACAAGCAATTCACCGTAGAATGTGGTATGAACACATCGTTTTCCATCACCCAAAGCGAATGAATTATATCACTGACATGTTCGCTCAACCTGAAAATGCCGAGGGATGGGTTGAGTTTTTTTATAACTTGACTGAAGAGCAGGTTCAATGGATGTTTGAATGGTTTCCAACGGATGAATTCATCATTCAATCCCGAGACGCATCATTTCTAATACTGATTGGTCTAAGGGGGACATACCTTTATGTCCCTCTACGAGTTATGAGGCAAGCAGGAAGGAAGCAAGTCATCCCTAGGGTCAAGAAGATGAGCCATCTTCGAGCTGACTTTCAAAATAATGACATTCCTCACAAGTTCCAAGCTCAGCACCTGTGGTACTGCAAGGTTATACTTGAGAAAGACGCCATCGAGCTAGACATGTATCATGTCGGTTGTACCCCTTTCTATCTTGGTTGGTTAGAAGAGGATCTGGGTGGTCAGAGCAAGCCGGCGTACGTCTGAGGTCACAGGGTTATAGATGAAAGGGCCGAGGCACAAGTCAAATACAACCAACTGTGCAAAAGGATCCGGGAAAATGAGGATGACCACCACAAGTTACATAAGTCCAAAAAGAAACTGATCGAGGAATAGAAGGACATGGCTATCAACACCAACAAGGGTTGGGGTACTTGGAATGAGGTATAGTCGAGGTGGAAGAAACGTTCATCAAAAGAGTTGAAGATTGTCAAAAGGCTGAGGGAGCTGTAGGGGGATACCTAGCCAGAACCTACCTGTTGTTGGGACTTCGCGAGCTGGGGAACCTGTTCGATGGGATCAAGGGTGCCGAATCTGGGGAAGTTCCTTCTGGGACCAAGTAGGATAGGATTTCCTTTTTTCGTTTTTATCAATGTAATAAGGCCAACGGCCATTAGTGACTTTATTTCCTGCTTACTATTTTAGTGTCGTTTTGGATTCGTCTATTTCTACATTAATGAAATGAGGCATTTTGGAATCAAAGTTCTCCAAATCAACTTGTCGCTAGGCCTACCTCGGGCACAAAAGAGGTCCCCAAATTAGGACGCGCTTTACATTCCCGCACTATGTGTTTAAATACCGCAATACTTTTCATAATCCTCACTGACTTGGCTACTTTTGTTTTTGTTTTCCTCTTTCTTTATTTACTTATTCCCCTCCCCAAAGGTTAGTTCGTGCATTATAGCATCGTCGTCATCTCACACAAGATCCAGGGCCCGATGAGTCCGGGGGTAGCAAGGCTAAAACAAGCATTACTTACTGTTTTATTTACTAAAATGATTGTCCCTTTTCGAATTTTTTTAATTCCTGCAATAAGATCCTCAATGTTCGAAACAATTATCCAATTTATCAAAAGCATATTTTTATTTTTCTTATGAATCAATATTTATTGCTATCATTTTTCTCTCATTGCTTTACGTATATAGCATTACTATTACCTGTCTTGATGAACCAATGAATGTGACATGCAATGATAAAACGCAGCAAAAGGACGTAGATTCAGAAGAAGATGACATACCTGACGAGATCGTCAAAGAAGTTGAGAATTTTGAGAACAGACCTAAGTCCAACCTGGACGAGACTGAAAGCATCAACCTGGGAGATTCAGAAAACATCAAGAAGATACTAAGAAAGATGATAGAAAGTCACAAGCAGTGGCACGAGAAGTTATCATTGCCTTATTGGGATATCGCACCACAATTCAAACCTTAACAGGGGCAACTCCCTATATGCTAGTTTATGTTACTGAGGATGTTATTCCTGTCGAAGTTGAGATTCCATCTCTAAGAATAATACAAGAAGCTGAGCTCAGCGACGCAGAATGGGTAAAGATCCGTTATGAGAAACTATCCCTCATAGACGGAAAGAGGATGAATGCAGTCTGTCATGGTCAACTCTGTCAGAACAGATTGTCCAGAGCCTTCAACAAGAAATTCAAGTCGAGACAGTTCACACCAGGGCAGCTGGTGCTGAAGAAGATCTTTCCACATCAAGACAAAGCCAAAGGGAAGTTCTCTCCCAACTGGCAGGGTCCGTATATGGTTCACTGGGTACTGACATGAGGAGCACTTATACTCGCAGAAATGGACGGAGAAGTCTGGCCAAAGCCAATCAATTCAGATGCAGTTAAACACTATTATGTGTAATCTTATGCTTTCTCAATGATGATGTAAATTGAACTACGCCTGACCCGATTCCCGTTTAAGAGGGGATGCGTATGCAGCCCTATGGGTTCGGTCACAATTCAATAAAAATCTATTTTTCCCCGCAATTGGAAACTAGGGCAGAATTTTGAGGAGGGACCTCAAAATTTCGAAGCGAGTAGCAACCCACAAGCATTCACCCAGCCAACTGGGGCAGAATTTTGAGGAGGGACCTCAAAATTTCGAAGCGAGTAGCAACCCACAAGCATTCACCCAGCCAACTGGGGCAGAATTTTGAGGAGGACCCTCAAAATTCTGAAGCAAATTCAGCCAATCACCACGCGAGCAGCAGTCAGAGGCGTCCATCCAGCAAACTGGGGCAAAATTTTGAGGAGGACCCTCAAAATTCCGCAGCAGAAGAGGTCGCAATGTCTCAAGCCGTTTCATGTCGTCGGTTAATATAAAACTATTTTAGATTATATATTATATCTTAAAAAACCATGCATATTTATTTTTCTTAAGCAGCTTGTTTAGCGAACGCTACCCCAATGATACAGACAGCATCATCATGATCAAGCAAACGAGCCAAGCAAAGCCAGCAGGAATGCGAACTAACCTTTCCCCTTTACAAAACTCACGATCTTTCTTTGGATGTAGGCACAAAATTGCAAAAACCCCAAAACATATTATCCACTCAAAGGACAGACATCTTTCCTCAAACTCGTCATGCCAACATTTATTATCAGCACAAACGATGCTTCATTATCATAATGCTCTACCGCAATTTAATACTAGCTAAGAATTCATGTTGTCCTTCATTAATCTTGCATAAGGCTACCATTCTTCCTTCCGAGGTTAAACGCTACCTCCATCTGCATTCGCATCTTGCATAAGGCTACCTTTCTACCTTCCAAGGTTAAACGCTACCTCCATCTGTATTCGCATATTGCATAAGGCTACCTTTCTACCTTCCGAGACTAAACGATGTCTCCATCTGCATTCCCATATTGCATAAGGCTACCTTTCTGCCTTCCGAGGTTAAACGCTACCTCCATCTGCATTCGCATATTGCATAAGGCTACCATTCTGCCTTCCGAGGTTAAACGCTACCTCCATCTGCATTCCCATATTGCATAAGGCTACCTTTCTGCCTTCCGAGACTAAGCTCTCTCTCTATTTGCCTTCGCATATTGCATATGTCTACCTTTCTGCCTTTTGGGGTTAAACGCTACCTCCATCTTAACATCTTGCATAAGGCTACCTTTCTGCCTTCCGAGGTTAAACTCTACCCCCATCTGCATTCCGCATATTGCATAAGGCTACCTTTCTGCCTTCCGAGACTAAACGATGTCTCCATCTGCCTTCCGCTTACATAAGGCTACCTTTCTGCCTTCCGAGACTTAGCTTTATCTCCATCTGCATTCGCATCTTGCATAAGGCTACCTTTCTACCTTCCGAGGTTAAACGCTACCTCCATCTGCATTCGCATATTGCATAAGGCTACCTTTCTGCCTTCTAAGGTTAAACGCTACCTCCATCTGCATTCGCATCTTGCATAAAGCTACCATTCTGCCTTCCGAGGTTAAACGCTACCTCCATCTGCATTCACATCTTGCATAAGGCTACTATTCTGCCTTCCGAGGTTAAACGCTACCTCCATTTACTTCTCAAAAGCAACCAATGCCTCTAGCATTATTTACTGTGCTTTCCTTTTGGGTTAAGCTCTGCCCCTTTAATTCGCAAGACTAAGCTCTGTCTTGTCAGCATCATACTATTGCATCTTCATGGGATGAAATATCGCCAACTTATCGGAAGGCGTCATCGTTTGTAGGCACCATCTTCATGGCCCGAGAACACCATGTCATGGCCTGAGGATCTCTTTTATCAGTTTGCATATCATTATTCAAATCATCATGGTTCGGAGGCACCATCTTCATGACCCGAGAACATCATTTCATGGCCTGCGAATCCTGCATCAAGAAATTCATGGCCCATGACATCATGGTCTAAAGACGTCATCCTTAACCGTCCAAAGACAGCATTCATAATCCAACGGGAATTTGCATCATGTTTAAATTACGCACGATATGCTTGTGTTACTCATTTGCAGGTAACCTGGCAAGCAACAACCATCATGGCAGGCGCGGTCCCACCCCAGTTCTCCTAACTACCCCGTAAGCCGCTTGTTCACCCAACCTTGCACTTTTCGTCCATCCTTATAAAACATCATCGATATACTTTGTCGGTGGCTCCTGAACTACATACGGCCTGATTCCTGTAAAACCAGGGATATGTAGGCAACTCAGAAAGTAGGATACGGCCCAAACCATTCAAGTTATTTCCACTCGGTCAAAATTGCCCATCATATCTTTACCCGACAACTCTTCCATCCTTCAGGGTAAAGAGGGGCAGCTATTGATACCCAATTTTTCCTCAAAAGATTTTTTAATTTTCATATGTACCTTCAAAATCATGCTTTCATATAAATTGGTATTTTTCGATATTTTTACTAAATTATTTTTAATTTATCCATCATTTTATTTCCAATAATTAATTACAAAATCGCATTACAAATGATTTCAAAAACCTTTCTTGATTTAATGTATTATTTTTGGTCCTATTAAGACCAAATTATTTCACAATTAGCCAAATTGACACTCTTGGCTACAGTTGCAATAACTTTGCAATTATAGCCTAATCACATGTTTTATACTATTTTTATCCAATAATTAGTCATTTTATATTTTAATTACAAATTAATCATTTTAATTTATCTTCTAAGCATCAATTTCATTTTTTTTTCATAATTATCAGCTATTTTTATAAATTGTTTTAGCTAATTTAAGTGGGTATTTAAC